>SKCR01003922.1:0-36337 GCA_019454045.1 Zanthoxylum bungeanum | reverse complement strand
TAGGGGTGGAGGTAGAAGGGGTGGCAGACCCTTTTGGGTAGGTGGTCGATCAGTTGGCCGGGGACGTGGCCGTGGCCGTGGCGTTGGTAAGCACTTACCACGGCATGTTGCAGCATCAAGTTCTGTGCCTTCTGCTGCAGTTCCTGGGCAGACACCTTCAACTATACCTGGACAAGTGCCTGGTGCTCCATCCCGGCCACCTCCACCCAAGGCATGGTGTGAACTTTGTAGGGTTGACTGCAACACACAGGAAATCCTGGAGCAGCACAAAAATGGGAAGAAACATAAACGAAATTTGAAAACACATGCAGACTTGCAGAATCTCAATAAACGCATAGCTGGACAGCAGAATATCCAATTTCCTGACACTGGAAGCCAGCCAGAAGTCATTCAGCCTGAGAAAGTTGAGGAATCCTGTGAAAAACAACCCCCACAGGAGATTTTACCCTCCCAAACTCTTGTTGGTACTGCTAGTAATGAGACTGAGCTGCAGAAAATCACTGTGGGTTCTGCAGAAGAACCTCAGAGGAGGTCAAGGGATCAATTTGATGCTCGGGGTCGTGGTTTCAAGCGTAAGATGAGAGGGGGCCGAGGTGGTAAGTACATGAGAACTAATGAAGGGCCCAGGCGACCTGTCGAATCCAAACCCAAAGAAGTGATTCCTTTTATATGTGAGTTGTGCAATGTTAAGTGTGAGTCACAGGTTGTTTTTGACAGTCATTTGGTCGGTAAAAAGCATCTAGCCAATGTTAAGCGTTTTCAGGGCCACCAAGCTTTATATGGAGAAGCAGCACTCCAATCACTTTACCCTCCAAACTTTAACACTCCCTCATCTTCTGTCATTCCCCAAGTCCAACAAGGCATTAATGACCCTCAGGTTGTTCTGGCTCAGCTGCTGACATATGTACTTTCTCAATCCCAGGCCCAGGCCCAGGCCCCAGCCCATGGACTACTAGCCGAACAGTTACCTGGACTTCTGGCTGCACAACTACCAGGATTAGCAGGTATGCTTGCACCAGCACCTGCTCCTGGGTCAAGTCAGGAAACTCAATATCAGCAAGACTTTCAGACTCGAGGATCAATGGCCACAACAGAAGAGGGGAGCAAAAATACTGTTATAGTGGACGCTCATGGTCAGAAACAATCTGTTGACACAGAGTCAGAAGCCCCAGAAGCAGTAGGTATTGAAACCAAAGCTAAGACTGGAATATCATCGTCTGAAGGGAAGATTGCACGTCTTCCTCAGGATAATCTGGTCATGGCTTCACTGGAGAAACCAGATAATGTTGCCTCTTCATCGAAATGTGAAGATGAGTCTGCAGGTGAAGCTGTCCAGCAACAACTTGGCAAAGGTCTCGATGATTCGGAGTATGTACAGAATCCGCAGTTGGAAAGCGAAGATGGTCCTGATTCTCCTGAAGAGGCTGTGCAGGCGCAGAACAACGAGTAAAGTGAGTAGGAGAATGTTTGGCCAAGACTATCCAATTACACATATTGGTTTTTCATTTTGGATGTCTATGCTGTTATTTTAGCAAATATGTTGATGCAATTTATGCTCAGATTCCCCAAATGTTTCCTAAAAATTGCACCAGTGCAGTTTATAGATTCTTTAATATTAACAGTTGAGGAACTTGACTTCTCATGGCGTTTTACTACTACAGAGGCTAAATTTGTCAATTTCATTCTTTTTGTGGGTTATTACTGCTTGATTGTTGCTGGGAAATTCTTTTTACCGTTTTAACACATGGTTTTTGAGATATTTATTACTTAACGGGCCCAAAAAAAAAAACGCGGGTGTTTTTGATACCGTTAATGATGGCACATAACCAAATCATCTAAACCGTCGATTCAAAATTGACTCAAATTCCTCTGCCCTGTGATTTCTCTCACTGACTCGCCGTCTTCTTATCAAATGTGGTCACAGCAGACACAACCTTTTTCTAAATCACCACTTCTTATCTCTCCGATAACTTATGCCCATTCAAATTTCAATAATAACCCTAAATTTCCTCAAACGCTTAATTTTGGGCATAGATTAAGGGCAGTATCGTCCGTAGAAGAATTTCTGCCGAATGCCGCTAGGCGGAAGAAAGATTCACGATGGAGAGGAGGATTCAGTGTAGGGGTAGATTTGGGATTTTCCCGCACTGGCCTCGCCCTTAGCAAAGGCTTCTCTGTCCGTCCTCTAACGGTAACTAAACACACAATCAATACTTTCATTTTTTTTTTTTTAAAGTTTTGAATTAAAATTTCTCTCTTTTTAAATTTGAAATGTTGGTTTGTTTTCTAGGTTTTAAAATTGAGAGGTGAGAAACTCGAGCTTAGGCTTCTTGAGATTGCACAACGAGAGGTAAGATTAGATTAGTTCTTATTTGCCTTCTCAATTGAATTCCCTATGTTGGTTCTATTATAGTGATGGAGAAATTGCAGGAGGCTGATGAATTTATAATTGGGCTACCGAAATCGTGCGATGGGAAGGAGACCCCTCAGTCCAACAAAGTTCGCAGTGTTGCTGGAAGGCTTGCAATTCGAGCTGCAGAGAGGTCATTTTTGTATATCCTAATTTTGCACAATTTTAAGTTGCCTTGTTGTTGATTTGCATTAAATCAACTTTGGAATTTTATTTTATTTTTGGTCTCCTTGTCTTTTCATTGAGTTATATAATTGCATTTTACCTTAATGTTTGAGGGAAGAATTAGCTTAATCAAACAATGCTTCCGAATAGGTTCCATGTAGCCGACTTCACTTAATGGGCAAAAACTTTTGCTTGGTTTGAGTGAAGAATAGAAGTTTCATACTTTCAAGTATCTTTACAAAGTTTGCTAGCTCACTATCAAGTCCATACTCTATAAAATCGGACTTACCTCATGGTGACGTGAGTGAGTAAAGAATTTATGTAATTATTAGCCTACCTTCGGGCATGGTTTTATAAGCCTTTGGGCCTTGTTCCCATCCTATAAAAATGTTGTATTGCTTTGATTATATGCCTATTATACATATATGTATGAAAATGTGGTATTGCTTCTATTATACGCCAATTATACATATTTGTGACTTTTTATTTATCTAGTGATGCGCTGCTTTTTCTTTTTTTCAGAGCTCCAGTTCTCCATTTAGATATGGTTTTTATATGTTAGATTTTAATTTCAGGGGCTGGAGAGTGTACCTGCAGGATGAACACGGGACATCAGTAGAAGCCACAGACCGTATGATTTACATGTAATTTTATTTTCTCAAAAGTTTTATTTTCTTGGATATTTCCTCACAATCAATGAAGAATTTTAAGTGTCATAGTCTGTTTAATAAACATGGTAATTGAACACACTTTGCTACATCTAAAATGGAGGGAGGCATCAGGATAGCCAATGATGTATATTAACTATATATAGCTCCCTTGATGAAGGATGTGTATGACAAATGTGCGAGTCTATCAATTCCTGTTGGATATATATTGGGTCTATTTAATTTATTATATGTTCTGTCAGGGGACTCAGCACGTCTGCTCGGCAAACTAGAACCGATGCCTATGCTGCTGTGGTATGCATTCTTCACATCTGGCCCCTTATAAAATGCAGATTTTGCGGTGCATTCCTGATACAGGATAACATAGTCTTTTTTATAATGATATTTTCTTCTTTTTCTGGTTGCAGATATTGCTAGAGAGATATTTTTCCATGTCAGGAGAGGGAACCGAAATTGTGCTGCCCAAGAATGTGGATTTGCGAGAAAAAATTAGAAAGGGTGCACCAAAGGACATTGACTTCTTCCCAGAAGAACTTGAGGAATCTGGTCTTGTTTAACTCCAATTCTTGGAGCACAAGCACGTACAGGAGTCAGGAGCAAGAAAGCGAAAGAATTTTGAAATGAAAATGACTTAATTACCCTGTTGGTGGTGGGAGAATATACAAGCTGGAAAGCGGCACTGGTGTGTCCCGCATATTCTATTTTGTAATTTCAAGTTCCTAGTTTCATTGCATTTAAAAACTGTGCTTAACAAATTGAAGCTATGATCATTTGAATCTTTAAGCAAGCGATGCTAGCTAACTTGTCAAAGTTTGTAGACGGCGTTAATGCAATAAAGCAATCATTGCTGATGTATCAAAGTTGAAAATAGAATTACTGAGGAAATGAACCTTCATTTGAAAGATAAATAATCAAAATATAGATTCTGTTCGGTAAAATTTAATTTAAAAAATATTTTTTTTTTTATTTTAATAAAAAAAAAATTATCTCATTAATAAATTAAAATATTAAATTTATTATTAATTTATATTACATATTTTTTTAAAAATTCAAAAAAAGGGAGCAACAATACCCTCTGTTCGGGGCATGATAGAAATGCATTGCGTGTTAAAGGAGCTGTCTTAGTGGTAAAGACTTTGGATTTAAGTGATCCGTTCACTCTCAAGTTTAAAATTCGAATCCCACTAGATGCACTTTTCGTATAAAAAACCGACATACCTTGATCTGTGCTGAGATTAGTTGAGGTGCGGGTAAGTTGGTATAGAGACCTCGATTACAAAAAAAAAATAAAAAATAGTAATAATATATATGTATGTATGTATGTATGTAAGTATCTGTATACGTATCGACCTCCTTCAAAAAAATCGACACGTGGTTACTCCACTAGTCTCGACCCTCCATCGGCCTCCCGCTATTCCCTCTCAAGACTTTTCTTTACATTCCTCCTCTTCGATTGTCATGCTCTGTCCTTCCTCTGCATTATTTTTATGAAAAAAAAGAAAGAAATTAAAAAAAATGTCGAAATCAAACCCTAATTTATGTCAAAATCCATCAGCCAAATCTTTCACTAACTCGCTCATGGCTCAGAACCAACTCATCGATTCACTCACTTCTCATATATCTCTCTATCATTCGCATTCCCATTCCTCAAACCCTAAACCTAGCACTAACCCGCGATCTTCGATCCTCAAATGGTTCTCGTCTCTCACCGTTCATCAACGGCAAGCTCACCTCACGATCGTCGATGCGAAATTCACTCAACTCTTGATTCAAATGCTCGGAAAAAACCGTACGGACGGTCATGGATTCTTCATTATTCTTCCTGACCTCCCCTCACGTGATCCGCCGTTTCTTCCTAGCTTGTGCTTCAAAAAATCACGTGGCCTTTTATCTAGGGTTGCCGAGTCAAACGAGTCGGAAAGGTGGGTTTTTGAGTCCACTCGGTTGTTTAGCTCACGAGAAGGTGAAAAAATTGAAGAGTGTTCTTGTTCTGTAAATTGCCTTGATACAGTTACAATTAGTATAGAATTTGTTGAAAATGTGGAACGGTTTGTTGATATGATGGATAAAATATCTAATGGCGAGTTCTTGAGAGGCGAGGAGAGTGAATTGGGAGGTGATTGGGTTGAATTTGATTGGTTAAAAGCGAAAGGTTATTATAGTATGGAAGCTTTTATTGTAAATAGATTAGAGGTGGCTCTGAGATTGGCGTGGCTGAATGTTAATAATGGGAAAAAACGAGGGGTGAAGTTGAAAGAGAAAGTAAATGCAGCAGGCGTGGCGGCTAATGTGTTCTGGAGGAAGAAGGGATGTGTAGACTGGTGGGGGAATTTGGATGATGTAACAAGAAGGAAAGTCCTGAATGTGACGCTTGGAAAAGCTGCAAAATCTCTGGTGTTGTCTCGAAGCCATGCTATTTTAATGTGATTTTACTTAATTACTGTAGTATCATCTAATATTAATTAATTTATTTATAAAAATTCATTTATCTGCGGGATAATGAAAGTAGTAAATATTTTGAATTATGGCCTTTTAGATGGATGTATCAATTGATGAAATGATCACTTATAAGAGGAAAGAATAAAATATTTTAATAGCACATACCTTAATAAATTATTTTCTGAACACTGAAATTATTTAGTGTGAGATTTGTAAAATGTTAAGTTTCAATAAAAGTTGACTGGAGAAATTTTCCAAACAAGGTTGTGGCTTCTAACACATATCTGTGGTGGAGCAATGTTTTGCTTTACAGATGCATATCAGTTTTAGGTTCTGCTTTGAGTAAAATTATTGAAAATTTGTTTATTTGATCAGAGGTTCTTTGGGGACTTGTTTTGCTCAAGATGACATCTTGGTGGCTGCAATAGCCATATTGTTTGAATTAGAGTGGTATTCACTCTATCTATGGTTGGCTGTATGTAGATTTACTTGGAAAATTATGAAAGCAATATTTAAATTGATTTAATGAAAATTACAACTACTGTTCTCTTCAATCATATATCTTTCCATAAAATATCCGACCTGACTTTTTTTTTTTTATTATATGTTCAGACTCGTGACGTTCTGAAGGAGGCAAGTAATGCCTTAGAGGACGGAGTGTGGCTCTTCAACTCAGGAATGAAACAATCATCGCAGAGGACTATCTCAACACTCTCAGCTGATATGGAATGTGGATTAGTCCTTTCACCGGCTTCTCTTTCTGGAATACCTACTTCATTAGCTAATGTTTTTCATGGTTTGTTTGTGATTCAGGATATTAGCACCATGGTATCATCTAGTCAGCACAATGAATATGATGTAGAAAAGATATTTTTTAGCTCTCTGAGTTTTATCAGTACTGTTACTGATTGTATTCTAAGAAAATTGAGAGGATTTCTTATGGTTGTTTCACTTGATTGCACAAAACTTGAACTTTTCAGTGAAGGTAACTTCAAGTCTTCACCTAATACATCCAAGGAAAACACAAGCTCAAGTGGCCGTAGAAAAAAGGGAAGGGTCCGTAGTATGAAAAGACAAAACACCTTGCCAAAGTCGGCCTTGGATGAGCTCTCACTAGACAAACCACCAAAGGTATTGGTCCTATAATGCAAACTTTCTACGTCAAATATATTTTCTGGGAACATCTAAAACTTTTTATTTTTATTTTCTAAATTTTATCTCAGGTTCTTGTAGATGCCTTGACTGATGCTGAGAAGGGGGATTCGATGGAGTCGGATAAGGTTCCTGGCATGCCCAAGAAGGATATTCCCAAGGAGACATCAACCTCAGAAATGGAAATGGTAGTCTGTCACCAGAAACATGCCCAGGCACTGGTTGTTGGAAAAGGGAAAGCTAATGCAAGGAAGAATAAGAGAGAGAAAAATAAAAATAAAAACTGTACTTGTAGCAATCCAGTTCCTGTGAAAGATTCTAAATTACCAGTCTCAAAAACTTCCTCTATTATTATGCAAGATGGGGTAGCAAAGTATGATAATTTGTCCATCCAGAATGTTTCTGCTGATAATTCAACTCATTTTAATGTCTTTGCCTCAAATCCGAGTTCCTGTACTTCTGCAAGTGCACCTGAAAGAGAAGGCATTACTACTCAAAGTACTCAAGAAGATGATGTGGTTGATTCTTTACATTCAGAATGTCACCAGTTCTCAAATGGCATGATAGATTACCAAACTAAACCCTTCTTACAAGAAACTACAGACAGTAAGGTGGAATGTAATATAATACCCCCTGATATGTCTGCAAGGGATAATAATAATGCTCTGGGCAATAATGGGATCAACTTTGGGAAGTCCTTTCATGAAAGTAAAACTGGGTCAATATCATTTCTTCCTGACAAGGGAATAGAGGTCCTTGAAGTCAAAAAGGAATCTGCTGTGATTCAGGATCAAAGAAATGAAAGTTTCTTCGGCACAGCTCTGAAAAGCTCTTTAGAATGTACTTCTTATGAGTGGCCTAATATAGCACCTGTTTATTTTCCCTCAATTAGTTCACACTTCCTACCTGCCACCGATAGATTGCATCTAGATGTTGGTCACATTTGGCATAATCACATCCGCCAACCCTTTGTTCCCAATGTGCATCAGGCGAGAAATCCCCCCATTGACGGTGGGTGCAACCAAATTTTGTCTCAGCCATTGCCAATGAGTTTAGATTGGCCCCCAATGGTTCGAAGTGTTTCTGGAATAGCACCATCAGTAACATGTAATTATGATTCTGGATTTATGTCAGCCCGGCAGTCTAGTTTTCAGCAGAGTTTTGCCACTAAGGGTATGCAGTTTAATGTGAAGACCTCTGATGACGATGGAAATTATTCTGGGGATTTCATGGACTTGCCTGAACTAACAACTACACAGGAACCAGGAGATGAGTGTGACAGTCATTGGCTATCTGAGGAAGAACTAGAGGTTCATGCAGTTTCTGGAATAGATTATAATCAATACTTCGGCGGTGGTGTGATGTATTGGAATACTTCTGATCATCCAGGAACAGGTTTTTCTCGGCCTACTTCACTTAGTTCTGATGATAGTTCATGGGCTTGGCACGAAGCTGACATTAAAAGTGCTGTCGATGACATGGTTGCTTTCTCTTCTTCTTATAGTACAAATGGTTTGACTTCACCAACTGCTGCTTCATTTTGTCCCCCTTTTGATCCTTTGGGCCCTGGACACCAGGCATTTAGTTACGTTGTCCCTGGAAATGAAGTACCTGGAAAGGTGCTCCATTCGTCATCAAAAACTACTGATGCTGCAACAGAGGAGGAAGTCTCTGGCTCTTTAGCTAGTTTTTCTGGTGATGTTGATGCTATGGCTGTGGATTCACTGCCTTACCCCATTTTGCGACCTATTATCATCCCTAATTTTTCCCGGGAAAGATCAAGATCTGATTTTAAGCGTAGTCATAACCATAAAAGCCCATGTGTCCCTCCTTCTAGGCGGGAGCAACCTCGGATAAAGCGCCCACCATCGCCTGTAGTGCTTTGTGTCCCTCGGGCTCCACATCCACCTTCACCCTCTCCTGTGAGTGACTCCAGAAAACACAGGGGCTTTCCAACTGTTAGATCTGGTAGCTCAAGCCCTAGAAATTGGGGTGTGAGAGGTTGGTACCATGATGGAACAACCTCGGAGGAAGCTTGTGTGCGTATGGATGGTTCGGAAGTTGTTTGGCCTTCATGGAGAAATAAAAATATTTCAGCTCATCCAATGATTCAGCCTCTTCCTGGTGCTTTGTTGCAAGATCATTTGATCGCAATTTCCCAGCTAGCTCGTGATCAAGAACATGTAAGTGTAACTTCTTCTCTCTGTCATTTTAAACTAATTGTGGGGTTCTACATTGCAATAATGGATTTATGATATCAGCCAGATGTGGCATTTCCATTGCAACCACCGGAGGTACAGAACTGCCCAACCAGAAAGGCATCACTCTCTTTGATGCACGGCCTCCTCCATGAGGAAATCGACTCTTTCTGCAAGCAGGTACAAGCTTGATTGGTTCTTTATTTATTCATATATTTTTTCAACACTCCAATTTAAGTTGGTTTTTGAATTATGTAGCTAAAAGCCATTATTTTGATCATTGCATGATTCTGCATGATCATTGATTACGTCATGTGATGATGTTGAAGGTTGCTGCAGAGAATACAGCTCGAAAGCCTTATATTAATTGGGCTGTCAAGCGGGTTACGCGTTCTCTCCAAGTCTTGTGGCCCAGGTCTAGGACAAACATCTTTGGTTCAAATGCAACCGGTTTGTCCCTTCCTTCCAGTGATGTAGATCTCGTGGTTTGTCTCCCTCCAGTGAGGAACCTGGTAAGCACGTTCTCTATGTAATTTGCCTTTTTTTTTAACTTCTTTCTTGTGTAGTGCTTTCCCAGGAACAACTTATCTGCTGGCCTTTTCTCATTAGGAACCTATCAAAGAAGCTGGGATTTTGGAGGGTCGTAATGGAATTAAGGAAACTTGTCTTCAGGTATATTACTAGCATCATTAATCTATACAGCAGTAGTGGTATGACTGTTGATAATTTGCCTCTTTATATAGAAACTTTTTGGACTTTCTGGTACATATTGCATGTATTCTATCTAATTGACTTGTCCAAAGTCTGCTTTTATCCTATCAAGAGCCTTACGCCAAATTAGCTGTAGAGTGTTCAAAATTTGAATAAAGCACTTCCGAAATTATCTACAATCAATGTAAATTCTCCAGAGGTCGTCAATGAGGTTTTTTTAATTGTAGCTCTGCTCCTGCTTGTTGGACAAAACCTTATAAGTTTAGCATTCTCATCTCTGTTTGCTGATTAATAAATAAATGGGATTATTGTCTTCCTCAGTTTGTTTATATACGTATTAAAGATGTGTCATCAATTGTAGTCTTCAGGTATTTTTATTTCCTTATGGCTGCACTGTACTCCTCTTGCTTCTCATTAACTTGATTTTGATTTCCCTCCAGCGATTCATTCTCTTAATTTGGCTGTTACGTTGACAGTTATGCTGAAAATACGTTTTTGTTATCTCCTTCATTGACGCTTTTAGAAATTGCTCTTGTTGGCAAATTGACACTCTTGACATTTGTCTCCCAGCATGCAGCTAGGTATCTTGCTAACCAGGAGTGGGTAAAAAGTGATTCTTTGAAGACCGTGGAAAATACAGCTGTAATGACTATCTTCAATATCTGTCAGTTTCTTTTTTGCTGTAGCTGCTATCTCATAAATTTTCTTCTCTTTTTGCTCTTAGATCCCCATTATTATGCTTGTGGTGGAAGTTCCCCATGATATGATTACTTCTGCTGCGTCTATTGTACAATCACCAAAAGAAGATGCAGCTCATACAACATTAAAACATGACAATCATGTTCATTCTGATATGATCACCTTAGACGACTCTGCCTCGCCAAAATGCTCACAAATAAATTCTGATATTATGAAAGCAGTGACATCAGTTCGTCTTGACATAAGTTTCAAGTCTTCATCACATACTGGACTCCAAACTACAGAATTGGTAAATGCTTGTCCTGAATATTGGTTTTCAACTTACAAAATTGGGCTTTTGGAATATTCTAATACATGCTTTCTAATTTCACCACACATTGAATACATATAATTCCTCATTGTACTTTACACATCTGCAGAGTTATTCCCCTCAAGATTTTCCTAGTCTGGTACGGTTGATTGGAATCCATGCTAAGAAAATCTCTGCAAAGATGGAATTTATCATTTTATTGTATCATTGGCATGATTCTTGAATCTTAATGAAAAACTGACAAAAGAATGTTTGTCTGTCCTAAAAACTGACAAAAGAATGTTTGTCTGTCCTATGCTGCTTATAAATTCTTTTGATTTGACTGCAGTTTAATGAATGGATTTTCTGACAAGTGTTTGAAATCATTCTTAATTTTTTTTTTTTATATCATTTGTTCTGATGATTTTAGGATTCATTTAGAGTATTTTATTTGTTGATTGCAGGTCAAAGAGCTGACTGAGCAGTTTCCAGCTTCAACACCCCTTGCTTTGGTACTAAAACAGTTCTTGGCAGATCGTAGCCTGGATCAATCCTACTCTGGTGGCTTAAGTTCCTATTGCCTGGTCAGTTATCCTTCATTACTCATATCTATGCCTCATATCAGGAAAGATATGCATATGCAGTGTGTTAATGTAGTTCTATGTCCTGTATATTTAATGTTAATACAAGTGCTAAAGCAGACGTTGATACTTGCATGTATATAAGCTGTACAAACATAAGTCAACATCTCTTTTTTGCTGAAAGAATCCAGTACCAACTATTATAATGACTATACAAAAATAATTGGATGAGAATATTGAAATAGGAATGAAAGAGGTATATATGTATTTCAGCTGAATTGATTTTGGAAATAACTGAGTACAAAACAATAATAGGAGTCTTATAGTTTTTTTTGGGAGTGCCGTTATTCTGCAACCGGCTGTTCTGAATTAGTTTGTTTACTGTTGGACATGCATGTTGTGGTTTTAATGAGAATAGTTGCTTTTTATTTATTTGTTATTATTTTGATTTTTTTAATAAAAACTGTAAGTGAACGATGTAATTGGAGCTTGGATTCTAACCTTCTATTATAAATTTTTTGCAGATGTTACTAATTACACGTTTTCTACAGCATGAGCATCATCTCGGCCGGCCTATTAATCAGGTATTATTGTTCTTCCATTTTTTCCCCAATAATCTCTTAACAGAGAAGAGGTAATTAGTTTAATATGATCTGTTTCTCTCTCTCTCTCTCTTGTTATCTTCTTTTGATTATACGCAACTTCAATTTTCTTGCAGAACTATGGGGGACTTTTGATGGATTTTTTGTATTTCTTCGGGTGAGTCAAAAGCTTGTGCTATAGTTATCACTTTTAATGGTTGGAAGTGGTTATCTACTGGATTTACTTTAAAATTCTTAAATTCCTAATATTTACTTTAATGTTTAACTATATAGAAATGTATTTGATCCTCGCCAAATGCGTATCTCAGTGCAAGGAGCTGGTGTATATATTAAAAGGGAAAGAGGTTATAGGTAATAGTTCTTTGTTTGTTTGTTATTATTTTTATTTTTTTTATTTACAAGCATGTGGAAAATGACCCACCCCGAACTCCTAGTGTAGTCTTTTCAAACTGTATCTGACAAAACTAAATCAAATCAACTGGTAATAAAGAAATCCGGCTCCAAATTATCTTGTTTATATTATGCCCTTGTGTTTCTGAAAAAATACATAAAGTATAAAATGATACTTAAAACCAAAAACTTCAAACTAAAAAATTATACTTGGGTTGAGTTTAATTTCACAGTTTATGTATTATTTTAGGAACAGAAGGGTACCAATAGGACAATTTGAAGCCGGATTTTGAGCTTTAGTAGTTGATTTGGTTTACATTTGTCAGATATAGTTAGAAAAGCCTTGTCTTGTCATCTCGGCACGCGTCGTTTCAGTGTGACATAGTTTACTATACCAGTACTTCTGTCATAATTTTCTGGTTGCTAAATTTTGTAGCATTGATCCAATACACATCGATGATCCTCGTTTTCCAACAAATAATGTGGGGAGAAATTGCTTTCGGATACATCAGTGTATTAAGGTCAGCCTCGGTCCTTGTTGCATTTATGCTGATCTGATAGGAAACTGTTCCTAGCGTGTTTGATTATAGATAACCAGTATTATTCTTGTTTCAAAATTAACTTGTGGGAAAGCAATTTTTTTACTGTCAAGTGATGCAGGAGAAGGATTATTTATAGCTCCAGTTTTTTGTTAGGATTTAGGGGAAGCAGAATTCAGGGTTGTGAAACTGTGGAAGAAACAAGATACGTTTGGTTGAATATGGTGAAAAAATAGTGTGGCCTGGTGGAAAATTGTAAATAACTTGATAAGAGCATATTTTTGGAATTTCTTGAAGTAATCTAAGAAGCCAGTTCAAAGGGCTATTTTGGAAAAATACTGAATCATTCACATCTTTTCTCTTGCAAATTGCAATATAGTTGATTTTCATGCATGAAAACTTGAAGCTTGTTAGGCTGGAAGCAGTGGGCTAATGGATGCATATATCGCATTATATACTGGAGACGGTAGAGGATCCTTAAACACGGAGAATTGTTATGGAAATTGAAGAAGTTAAGTAATAACTGAGACAGGTATAAATACCGGATGAAATGACCTGATATGTAAACACGTGAATTTGACACTTTGGTTTGCTTGATACGTAGTAGTATTTTGTACCACCATGTTTTTTAATGCCAATATAAAAGATCTGATCATGACTTGTCTGAGATGTGAACTTTTGTCTGATTGTTGCTATATGTCCGATCTCTCTTAAGAAAATAAAATGCTGAGTGGTGCAGGCATTCTCAGATGCTTATTTGATCTTGGAGAATGAGCTTACTACTCTTACATCTACTGATGATTCATGTTCAAGGCCCCCGTACAGATTGCTCCCGAAGATCATACCAAGTATCAGTTTATCTGATGGGAAGGTTTGAAGATCATTTCTGGGAAGGTATTCTTTTGGCCATTTATAATGTTAATATGCTTGGCTGCAGCATAATACTGGCATCGATGAACAGCTATTATTCTCAGATTACTGACATAGCGGTAGCAAATAATAGGACAACATACCCTCCTATTCCCATTTTGTTTGAGAGTTCTTTAACACTTAAGCAGGGAGGGTGGGGTTGTTGGTAGGGCTTGGGGTTGTACATGCAAAACGTCTTATTAAAGATTTGTTTTGACTACGGATGATAACTATACCGATTACAATTATGTAAGTTCTTAGAGTTGAACCTTGAAGCCATCTGTGATTTTCAGTTCTTTGCCTTTTCTCATTATTTTGGGGTTTATTGAATTTATGACCTGTCCTGATTTGTGATTTTTCTCTACTGTGGTCGTGCAATAGGGATGAGGGAATGACTATCTGTTAGTATATTCTAATTACTATGCACGTCTGTTTATTGTCCAGAAGAAAGGGAAAAAAGCTATTGTCCTGATTTGTATCCAACTATATACCAACTCCAACATTGCACTGCACATCAGCAAGCCATGCAAAAGAACTGTATAATGGCTAGATGGGAGGTGGAAGACTTGAGCTACTTGGACGACTGTTCCTGCATGTTTAATGCAGAAGATGCAGCACATGGAGATAGATGAAGCAGGGACATTGAGGTATGGAGAAAGTTATTTATGAGCTTAAGAAGGGAAATTTTTAGATCGTTAGTTGCTCTCCTGTCCTTCCACTTCTCTTATTCTTGTCCTTACTATTTGCTGATTCTGATAATTCAATGATGCTAGACTCTTCAGACTTCGAATAGAAATTTTTGCTGTTTCCCAATGCCAGTGAAATTTTGAGTGAATCATAATGACATATCCTTCCTCCTACTTAGATTTACCCCGATTAATCCCTTGCATGCTTGTGTTGGTTTTGCCCTTACTCATACTAGTCCATGTGAATGTCATGATGTTAGGGATTGAGGTACTTATGACTTCTAGTTTTCAGCGAAGATGGGGATATGACCGGCAGAAAACCGCTTCCATATCTGGGGGTTTTTACCTGTCAGATTTGGGGTGTTCTTCTATCTTCTAGAAGGTGCTATATTTTGTTCATGTGGATAATCTATTTCGGATGTTTTCATCTGCATTGGTTTTTGTTATTAGTTGGATGTAATTTATTTGTTTGGTAAGGTGTTTTCTGGACATATTTATTTGTGAATTTTAGGTTTCACCGTTCTTGCTTTCTCGTTATTGTTTATCACATTTATTAAGATAATTTCGAACTCTATATTAGCCTAATTTGTTTGAACTTTTTTCCACTACAGTTTTTTTATGCGCACAAAAGGTCATTCAGTGCAGCTGCCAAACTTCATAACAGTTCATCGTGCTTTGGCTCATTCACATACAGATGAGCACTCAGAAGACAAGTTCCTTGGGTGCTGCTTACAGCTTACGTTTTGATGAAGGTATTTTACTGCAGACTATTAATAAAGATCCAGTTTATATTCCTGCTCTTGCCGCACATCTTATAACTCATCTGCAGGAAAGGCGGTGTAAGATAAAACTGGACTGCTTGAATAAATTCATCAAAGAGGACTGGACTCTGTTAATATGCATGCTGCATGCGTGCCATTAATGTCTTGTGTGATGTTGAAAACAATATCGGAATTGGCATTCGCCACAGTACCAATCCCTGTGATACAAAGAAGAAGATGCGCCATATTTAATACTTGGAACTTGTTATTACCCGCACATTTGTTATATTCATTTTTAAACATGTGTAGGACTACTTAGGCTATCTCCAGCTTTTCCAAATTGCAGCAAAATGCCGCTCAAATCTTTTAATAAGATATTATTCACCTCTTAGAAATTCAGTCATGGCTAACACGATAATCGAAAATAAGCATGATATTAATGCACTAATTGCGGATCATTTCTAAGATGAGAATGATATTAACTTCTTATATCATTGTAACAACTGCAAAATCTTCTACTGAGATTCAAACAGTAATCGAGTAACTTCAGATTGTCTATTTGAATTGATGTTTGGTTCTGTAATGAGTTTTTTTTTTTGTCATTTGAAATGAAGTATGATTATTTTTATTTATGGATGTTCATGTATGTATCTCAGAGCATGTAACTTTTAGCTTTTGATCTCTCCACCAAACCTACTGTAAAATGGATAATCTGGTATTTCTGCAAGTAGTCCTGCTAAGACTCCAAATTATTAAAGTTTTGTCATTGGTGTGTTCATGTTTTAGGAAATGAACCTCAAATTTTTATTTTAAAAAGTCCTCAAGGCATCTTAAACAGGCAACTGAGTTTGCTGCTCCAACGAGTTGTGATTCATCAGTCTCTTCAGTAAATTAAGTATCTGAACAGTTGCAAGGTAAAGCAATCTGAGGAGCTCTTGATACGAGTGATGCCCAAACTTTAAAAAGCAAATCCCCCATAAGACCAAAATGAACAAACCCACATATGGAATAAGGATTATCAGAAGCAAAATTGATGCAAGGGCTCCTGTGAAGAGACTGATTTTTCCGAAAATTTCATGGTAGCTTGATTTGTGAGCTTGCAATTTTATTTGAGCCACTAACACAATGGCATGTAGATGCAATGTAACAAAGAATGCCAGCATCACCCTGAAGTGTGTCTCAAATGGAGTCACATCTTTAGTCTGGTACTTCACTTGAAGCAGGGTGCCTGATGTATTAATTAGAAATACGATTATGGCGTTATACTGGATGGAGAAATTCAATCCTCTCTCGTTATCCCTGTCATCATCAGATAAATGGTTGTGTCAATATAATTAAAATTGAACTAAAAACATTAATTTTTTTCCATAGTCCCCACAGGCCACATGCATTGCAAAAAAAAAAAAAAAAAAAAAAAAAAAAAAAAAAAAAAAAAAGTCCTCTGTACTAACCTTTGAGCGCCAGAATTGGGATGATTGGCAGGCATTTTCTCGTGTTTGAATGCCTTAATGACTACATCTGAGCAATCTTGGAGTTGGGACTTTTAAAGGTAGTTTAAGTCGTTTTGAGAGACACACTCGACATTACCCGAAACTGCGCCCCCCCCCCCCCCCCCCCCCCCCAAAATCCTCCTGTCTGCCCCAAAAATCCTCCTACCTGCCCGTCTGCCCCTCACGCGGTCACTCCCCCATGTAAACCTTTTTTTTTCTTTTGTTTTTGTTTTTTAAACACACTTATTTATTTTATATATTATATATATATATAAATTATATATATATATATATTTTAATTTAACACTATTTATATATATTTTTATTTTTTATTAATTAATTAATTTTTTATTTTATAATTTTTTTAAAAAATAATATTTTTTTCTCTTTATATATCGAATCTTTTTTATTTGCTAATAAATATTACAAATTCATATTTATTATTAATTATTTTATGTTCATTTATTCATTTAATTTTTGTGATTCTTTTTTAATTTATTTAACACTACTTATGTATTGTAAAAATATTCTCATGTATATTAGAAAAATATATTTTAAAAAAGTACAAATAACAACATAAAAAGTTACGCTTAAAAATATAAAAACACAAATTCTAATATATGTTGCCTCCAAAGTCTCATCTTATCGCACTTAGTGATATACCCAATACTTTGTACCATAATTGATTACGAATCCTATAACGGGTCGCACATTCTTTAGCTTCGTACGATGAATGTTCCCACCACCACATTGAGATGAGTGGTACAGGGTAGTGAGGGTGTAAGAAAATTTGCACAAAGTGTCTGCCAACATGAGCAACAACTATTTCTTGATGCTCATGCTCTGAAACTGTATGGGACCTTAATGGCAAGTGAGTAAAACAATTCCAAACATTCTCAGCAAATGTATGCAATACAATATTGTACATCGATACGATGATAATTCCTAAGCTCATTGAGTCTATTCAATGTATCTCTGGTGCTGGCGATTGGAAAAAATGCAATAAATATTATTATGGTCTGCCCATCCGTTTGATGGATTGTGGACCATAAAAATTCTTATTTTTTTGAATCTCTTCAATAAGATCGCACTATATACCAACTCCAACATTGCACTGCACATCAGCAAGCCATGCAAAAGAACTGTATAATGGCAAGATGGGAGGTGGAGGACTTGAGCTACTTGGACGACTGTTCTTGCATGTTTAATGCAGAAGATGCATCACATGGAGATAGATGAAGCAGGGACATTGAGGTATGGAGAAATTTATTTATGAGCTTAAGAAGGGAATTTTTAGATCGATAGTTGCTCTCATATCCTTCCACTTCTCTTATTCTTGTCCTTACTATTTGCTGATTCTGATAATTCAATAATGCTACATGCTAGACTCTTCAAACTTCGAATAGAAATTTTTGCTATTTCCCAATGCCAGTGAAATTTTGAGTGAATCATAATGACATATCCTTCCTCCTACTTAACTTTACCCCGATTAATCCCTTGCATGTCTGTGTTGGTTTTGCTCTTACTCATACTAGTCCATGTGAATGTCATGATGTTAAGGGATTGATCCACTTATGTAACATCCCGAAATGGGTATGCTACCGGCATGCAACAAAACCCCTTTGCTGCCTTAGCTCCGACTCAAGACCTGAGTATAAACTTAATTTCCATGTCATGCAATATCAACTTATCACTTATGTAACTCAATATTTCATGCATCAGAATAAGAAATGATCATAACATAAATCTCATGTGCATACATAAGAACATCTACATGTACAGATTCAGACACCATATGATCGTACTCAGAATACATAGAGATAATGTAGCAAAAGAACTCCACAGAATGTCTACATTCTATATGAATATAGCCTCTGAGTGATAGACCCAACATCTAGTGACTGCAGCGTAACTCTCGATCCCGATCTGGGTCTCCAAAACATGAAGGCTCACCCAAAAAGTGATATCCTGCAAAAAAACTGGAAGGTGAGGGAGTGAGTCCGGAGGATCTCAGTGAGTGGAGCTACAAAATAGATATAAAGAAAATACGAGTCAGAATACCAACCAAATTTTATATCAAACGCTATATCATATATATAGATCTGTACTTTTATAATATCAACCAAATTCATAATATCTAAATAGACCCAAAAAATGAAGATCGGCTTCCCATTTCGCAATTTCCCCTCACCAAAAAAAACTTTTCCCAGTTCTGCTGCTGGCGTCGCGACACCAAGCTTGCTGGCGTCACGACGCCAAGCTGTTTCGCTGGGCAGAAACTGCCAGCGAGACAGCAACTCCCAAGCTCAAAAAATGAGTTCCAACAAGCCAAAAACATCCCAAAACACATTCTAACTTTCTCCTCATAATCATCATCATCTTAAACACTCCTCGTACTCATTTAATTACACAAACCCATCTTTTCTCATCAACCACAATCTAGAAAACAACCCAACCACCATTCTCAAATTACCCCAAGTAGCAATAGAAACAATTAAAACTTTAATCTCAATACTCCAAAACCAATTCTAACCAACTAAATCATTAAAATCTCAAAATCACAAAATGGGTCAAAACAAAACTTACCTTCAAGCTATTCTTTCTTCTTCCTTAAAGAAGTAAACAACTAGTATAATCTCCTAGAATTTAATAGAAGAGAAAAATTTGTTGGATTTAAGCTTGAAAAGCCAAGCAACTTCTTCTCTCTCTTTTCTTCTTGTTGTTTTTCCCCCTTAAGATGGTATCAGAGCATGGTCCAAGGAGTTAGTGACTGTAGTGAAAGAGTAACGGTGACTTGTATATGATGTATACCCGGGGTACTACTATATATAAGTGACTGTTTACCCTAGTAACCTCGTCTCGACCACTGTTTTGTTTGAATTATTTGAGGCCTGTATATTTCTGTAACTGACAGTTTCTTTTGTGTCATATTTCATAGATACTTTATGCCACCAAAGGGAGAACTGGAGTTAGGGGAAGACCCAGGCGGGGTAGGGTACCCCAAGTCGATGATAGAGACCAGAGATCAGTTGTACCTCCCGTTGAGCCGTCGGTGGGGCAAGGAATTGAGTCTGTGCATGAGAGTGTTGTGGGGGAGGGTAAGGCTGCCCCTGTAGAGCAGCTTATCGATCCAGTAGCTGTTGGTATACAGCAGTTACAACAGTCCGTAGCAGCTCTAGCTCAGTTGATTGCTCGTCAGCCACAACCGATGGGCCCAGAGCCAAGAACTGCAGAACCTGCCATTCCTGTTCCACCCCCATCTGTGAGAGTACCGGTGTCTCATCAAGCAGTACCTCCTCCAGCTATACCTGATCCTACCTTACATCTAGCTAGGCCTTCTGTTATGCCTCCAGAGCCACCTCCATTGACTGTTCTCGTTGTTCGGCGTCCAGAGTTATTGGTATCACTTCATGAGTTCCGTAAACTCCTTCCTCTCACATTCTCGGAGTAGAGAGCTCCCTGGATCCTTGTGGTTTTATAGAGGAGTCTGACAGAATATGCATGGCCTTGGTATGCTCTCCAGAAACGGCTGTGGAGTTGGTTAGTTTCCAGCTGAGGGATGTGGCTAACACTTGGTTTTTATCTTTCCGTGGCGGCAGGTGGCAGGATGCCCCTCCTTTGGCATGGACCGAGTTCAGTACAGCTTTTATGGCTAGATTCTTACCTCAGAGTGTCAGGGATGCGAGAGCTCGCGAGTTTGAGCAGTTAGTGCAGGGCGAGCAGATGACTGTTTTAGAGTACGATATTCAGTTCACTCGGTTATCCCGCTATGCTCCTCATCTTATTAGTACTGAAAAGATGAAAGTGAAGAGGTTTGTAAATGGACTTCGAGATAGTTTGTTTAGATCCATTCACTTTACAGAGACTACTACCTACACTCAAGTTTTAGATGCCGCTTTGAGGTTTGAGGCACAGTTTCGAGAGAGGCAAGCAAAAAGGGAATCTCGGAAGAAATCTAGGTCTGAAGAAAGGGTGAAACCTCAACAGAGTGGGCCTAGTAGACAGTTCTAGGTGTCGGCTCCGCCAACAACACGTAGGGATGTGGGTTCAGTTCAAAAGGGCCAAGAACGTGGACCGGTTCAAAGTGTGAATTCCCTAGCAGTTTCATCTCCTTCTGTAGCTCAGCCAGGGCGGACGGTACCCCTGTGTTCTACTTGTGGGCGAGCTCATTCAGGGGCATGTAAGTTGGGGGACAAAGCATGTTATCGATGTGGTCAAATGGGCCATCTAAGGCGAGATTGTCCAGTACCAGCAGAACAATTACCATCATTCAGAGCTACTTTATCTACACCTCAGTCTCAACCTAGCAGGATGGTGGGAGGGGAAGAGCAGAGACTAGCAGGCAGAGGACCTACAGCTGGTGGGAGAGGTCAATCAGGCAGTGGCCGAGGACATGCTTCTTTCAGTAGACCTCAAGGCAGGGTGTTTACTCTTACTCCTCATGAGGCTCAAGCGTCTAATGCGGTGGTCTCAGGTATGGTGATGATTGAGTTTGTACCAGCAAGGGTATTATTTGATTCTGGGGCTACCCATTCTTTTATAGCACCTGATTTTGTTACTCAGATAGGTAGGAGTTCTGAGCTTTTAGACTTCCCCATTTTGATAGCCACACCGGTAGGAGACCCAATAGAAGTGACTCTTGGAGTGAAGCGGTGCTCCATAGATATTAATGGACATTTGTCTTATGCGGATTTTGTAGTGTTGGGTATCCTGAGTTTTGATGTTATATTGGGGATGGACTGGTTAGCCAAGTATCATGTGGTACTTGACTGTATGGAGAAGACTGTTACTTTACACGACTCTGGGCAGCTGACCAAAATTTATCAGGGGGAAAGATCGGTGGTGCCTTACAATTTGGTATCGGCCTGTCAGGCGTGTAAGCTACTTCAAAAAAGGGAATGAGGGGTATTTAGCTTTTGTGATGGATAGTAAAGCAGAGCATAAAAGCCTTGAACAAATTCCTGTGGTGAGTGAGTATCCAGATGTGTTTCCTGATGAGTTACCAGGAATACCTCGGGATAGAGAGATTGAGTTTTGTATAGATGTTTTACCCGGGACACAGCCTATATCAATTCCTCCTTATAGGATGGCTCATGCAGAACTTAGAGTTCTGAAGGTGCAGTTGCAAGATTTATTGGACAAAAGCTTTATTCGCCCTAGTGTGTCCCCGTGGGGTGCTCCAGTATTATTTGTGAGGAAGAAGGATGGAACTCTAAGACTGTGCATATATTATCGACAGTTGAATAAGGTGACAATCAAGAATAAATATCCATTGCCGAGAATTGATGATTTGTTCGATCAATTGCAGGGAGCTCAATGCTTTTCGAAAATTGATTTGCGTTCGGGCTATCACCAGTTGAAAATTCGAGAGGGTGATATTCCAAAGACAGCCTTCCGAACTCGTTACGGGCATTACGAGTTTCTAGTGATGTCTTTTGGGTTGACCAATGCCCCTGCGACGTTTATGGATTTGATGAATAGAGTTTTTAAACCATTTCTGAATCGGTTCGTAATAGTTTTTATTGATGATATAATGGTGTATTCGCCCAGTGAAAGAGAGCATGCGGAGCATTTGCACCAAGTACTACAGACTTTGAGGGAACAGAAGTTGTATGCCAAATTGTCAAAGTGTGAATTCTGGCTTAGCAGCGTTATATTTCTGGGTCATGTGGTATCCAAGGATGGAATCGGAGTTGATTCCCAAAAGGTTGAAGCCATTCAAAATTGGCACCGACCTAAAAGCGTAACGGAAATTCGAAGCTTTTTGGGATTAGCGGGATACTATAGAAGATTTGTTGAGAATTTCTCCAGGCTAGCTGCTCCTTTAACGCGACTAACTCAGAAGAATGTTAAATTTGAGTGGTCGGAGGCATGTGAAAAGAGTTTTCAAGAACTCAAGCACCGGTTAACTTCGGCTCCTATTCTTTCTTTGCCTGCGGGATCAGGGGGATTTACAGTTTATTGTGACGCTTCGAGAGTGGGTCTAGGTTGTGTATTGATGCAGAAGTGGAAAGTAATTGCCTATGCCTCTAGGCAATTGAAACCCTATGAGCAGAATTATCCCACTCATGATTTGGAAATGGCGGCCGTAATTTTTGCTCTGAAGATATGGCGACATTACTTGTATGGAGAAAAATTCGAGATTTTTACTGATCATAAAAGTCTTAAGTATATTCAGAGCCAGAAGGAGTTAAATTTGAGGCAAAGAAGGTGGATATAATTGTTAAAAGACTATGATTGTTCAATTCAGTATCATCCGGGAAAAGCTAATGTTGTTGCTGATGCTTTAAGTAGAAAATCGATGGGAAGTCTGGCCCACTTATCAATTGAGAGGTGGCATGCGGCTAGACAGATGCAAAGTAAGCTTTTGGAAGGGGTGAGTTTTCAAGTAACGGATCAAGGAGGGTTGTTAGCCACCATTCAATTTAAATCTGTTCTGGTCGATGAAATTAAGGCCGCACAAGATATGTATCCAGATATTCGGAAGGTTAAGCATCGAATCCAACAAGGAGATGAGGAAGAGTATCATGTGGATGTTGAAGGTCTAGTGAGAAAGCAGGGTAAGATTCTGGTACCTCCAGTACCGGAGTTGAAGCGCTTGATTTTGGAGCAGGCCCATACTTTCTCTTATTCTATGCATCCTGGAATCACCAAGATGTACCATGATCTTAAGGATCTGTATTGGTGGGATGGCATCAATGAGATGTAGCTAATTTTGCGCCAGATGTCTCACTTGTCAACAGGTGAAGGCGGAACATCAGAGGCCAGCCGGAAAACTGCAGAGTTTAGAGGTTCCGGAGTGGAAGTGGGACAAGATTACTATGGATTTCGTAGTGGGACTTCCCCGTACTTCAAAGGGCTGTGATTCTATTTGGGTTATCGTGGATAGGTTGACGAAATCAGCTCAATTTCTTCCAGTAAAGACTAGTTTCACAGCAGCTCAGTATGCCAAGATGTATTTGGATAATATTGTATCCTTGCATGGGATTCCCATCTCTATTGTTTCTGATAGAGGTCCTCATTTTACTTCTAAATTTTGGAAATCCTTTCAAGAAGCCTTGGGTTCACAGTTGCGTTTCAGCACAGCCTTTCATCCTCAGATTGATGGTCAGTCGGAACGCACCATACAGACTTTGGAAGATATGTTGCGAGCTTGCGTTATTGACTTTGAGGATGGATGGGACCAGTGTTTGCCTATCATAGAATTTGCCTATAACAATAGTTATCAGGCAAGTATTCAGATGGCGCCGTTTGAGGCATTGTATGGAAGAAAGTGTAGATCACCGGTTGGATGGTTTGAGGTTGGAGAACAGAAATTGTTAGGGCCGGAATTGGTCCAAGATGCTGTAGAAAGAGTGAAGCTGATCAGAGAAAGGCTGAGTACAGCGCAGAGCCGTCAAAAGAGCTATGCCGACCATCGAAGGAAAGATTTAGAGTTTCAAGTAGGAGATTTTGTATTCCTCAAAGTGTCCCTTTTTAAAGGAGTTATGAGATTCGGTAAGAAAGGGAAACTCAGTCCTAGGTTCATTGGACCATTTGAGATTTTGCGAAGAGTTGGAGGAAAAGCTTATGAATTAGCGCTTCCACCCAATATGGACAGAATACATCCAGTATTCCATGTGTCAATGTTACGGAAGTATCTACGAGATGATTCACATGTGTTGGAGCCCCAATTAGTTGACATCCACCCAGATTTGTCTTATGCAGAGCAACCAGTGGCCATTGTGGGTAAGGAAGTAAGGAAGTTACGTTCTCGACGAATTCATTCCGTTAAGGTAATTTGGCAACATCATAAAGATCAGGAGGCAAGATGGGAATCGGAAGAAGTTATGAAGAAGCAGTATCCTCAACTTTTCGCAGACGTAGGTATGTTTGTTAGTTTTTAAGAATTTGATTCGAGGACGAATCATTTTAAGGGGAGGAGAATTTGTAACGACCCTTGCAGTCAAGTTTGTCGGAGGGGCTTAATTATTTTTTCCCCTCTTGCGGAATTATTTCCCGCGTATCAAATTGATCCATTTTTCTTGTTTGGGCTTACTAATAGATATTAGAGGGGTGTGTTGGGCCTAGTGGGGGTAGAAATTAATAAGAATAAATGAGGGAAATTAAATCATGGTTATGGCCCAAGCCCACTTTTTTTAAAAGAAAAATCTTGACTTCTAGAAACTTTTAGGAAAATAAAAAATTAATTAATTAAGTTAAGTAAATGGAAAAATAAGAAAAGGGAATTACTTCATTTCTTTATTCTTGCCAAATACGTAATAGAAGAAGGGGGAAAAACAACAAGATGAAAAGAGAGAAATAAGAAGTTGCTTGGCTTTTCAAGTTTAAATCCAACAAAATTTTCTCTTCTATTAAATTCTAGGAGATTATACTAGTTGTTTACTTCTTTAAGGAAGAAGAAAGAAGAGCTTGAAGGTAAGTTTTGTTTTGACCCATTTTGTGATTTTGAAATTTTAATGATTTAGTTGGTTAGAATTGGTTTTGGAGTATTGAGATTAAAGTTTTAATTGTTTCTATTGCTACTTGGGGTAATTTGAGAATGGTGGTTGGGTTGTTTTCTAGATTGTGGTTGATGAGAAGAGATGGGTTTGTGTAATTAAATGAGTAAGGGGAGTGTTTAGGATGATGATGATTATGAGGAGGAAGTTAGAATGTGTTTTGGGATGTTTTTGGCTTGTTGGAACTCATTTTTTGAGCTTGGGAGCTGCTGTCTCGCTGGGCAGTTTCTGCCCAGCGAAACAGCTTGGCGTCGCGACGCCAGCAGCAGAACTGGGAAAAAAAATTTTGGTGAGGGGAAATTGCGAAATGGGAAGCCGATCTTCATTTTTTGGGTCTATTTAATTAAGGGCGGGCTTCATTATAGACTTTTAGAGGCATTAACAAATAATATTGTAGTGATTGGTATTTTATAACTTGGAAATCTAACGATATGTTTTTTCTTTTCTTGAAGACACTCGTCAGGAGCCACACTCGTCCCCAACCTCATAAGAAGCTTCCTTCATCATCATCTGTGAGTGGAGATTTATTTATTTTTTTCTAAGTTGATTTTATAATTGAATTAATTACACTTTAAAAAAATTCTTTGATACTTAATTCAAATCCTAAGATGTTAGATTTGTTCATTTTCTTAATTGCATCTTTTTGAGACTAGTTTTGAAATTTCAACGAGTTTTCAACTTAGCTTTTCTGCTTTCGGGGCATGAGGTAAAACCTCACCCCAGTGTGTAACTTCAGATACAGCTGGAATTGACGGACACAGATAGCATGTGCACATGTTGAGGACTGAGGGGATGCTCTCAGATCCTCCAGATGGGCTAGGGGGACGGCGAGATGTAACGCCCCTAGACCCCCAGATTATGAGACAGTTGTGGCATGCTTTGGGGACGGCGAGACGTAGCGCCCCAAAGTCATGGTTTTGCACTTCTGCCTCCAGATCGGCGTATGAGGGGACGGTGATGGAACCCCAAAATCCTCAAAACAATTACACAGAAATTACACCAAGAACTTCGCTAAATTGTATTTTTATTCATAGAACGCAACTAAAAAACTACAAAGATAGTTGAAGGTGGAGATTAATCCACCAGCCCATGCACAACAATTGTGAGGTGTTGGCAGCCTCCCTAGTTTCCCTTCCAATCCAATTCCCAAATTTTCTAAATGATAGCATAACCCCACAAGATAAAACATTTCTAATTTATATCTAAACCCTAATGACTAAATTGACCAAATTACCCTTCCTTGTTTCCTATTTTACCCATGGGTCCTAACATTACTCCCCCCTTTGAAAACACGTTGTCCTCAACGTGGGAGTGCGGATCTGATAATCGCCTCAAAGGATATCCCAGGCTTGAACGGCATTGTTCTGATGAAGTCCCAAGCTTCCTCCAGATAGCCAACAGATTCAGCAGATTGATAAGAGTCCGGAATAATCCCTTGCAAAACTGATCCAAAGACAAGATAGATCCATCAACAAAAACTAACAAATGCTCAACTAGCACCTCCAATTGCTTCGCTTGAGAAGCACAATCATCTTCCTCAATGACTACATAGTCCACTATATCAACCTCTGTATTCTTCGTCTCATTACACTCTACTGTGATGCCCACTTCTTCAATCTCATCTTGCTGTTGTGGGTCCGAATGTGCAATCACATCGAGAGTAGGATCATTCTCATTCGCGAACACTGGCTCTACGGCTTCAACTTCTTCACTCCGCTTCCCCCATCAATCACTGTTCCATTCTTCCCAATGCTTTCTCCCTCTGGGATCGACCCTATGTCACCAATATGTTCAACTTTCTCACTGGAACACACATGATTTGGGTGGAATCTCTCCTCACATCTGAAACATAGGCCTTTGTCGCGCCGAAACTGAAAATCAACTGTAGAAAGTTGTCTGAATTTTCCCGATTGGCAGTTTGGCATGTTCTCAGATTTTTTCTCATTGCGCTCCACCAGGGGTGTCGCCGGACCCGTACATGCCTCTTGAAGTGATGGAACGACATCAGTGTGAGTACTCGAGTTAGTCGTCGATCCTTTTATCTGCTCCTGCAACTTCTCCCAAATTGAATCAAATTTTTTCCAAGGATTTTCCTCGACGCTATTCAATCTTCTCACATCCGACTGGTACACGAATCCCCTAACGGCTCGAGATCTTTCAGGCTTGCGTGAATTGATCCTTCTCTGTTTTCTCAATTCCGCCAATTTGTCTAATTCCGCTAGTTTCTCTTCCGCCTTTAGGGCTATTTTTTTGATCCCTTTCAGATCAATCACCCTCAAGTACTGTAAACCATCTCGAACCTCAGATTGCAACTCATACCGCAATCCATTAATGAAAATGCCCGGTAAATGGTACTCGGATATGTAAGACATTGATCCCACCACACAATCAAACCTATAAATATAGTCACAAAGAGAACCATCTTGCCTTATGCAACTCAATTCGTGCGAACTCCCAACACTCCTCATTTTTTTTTCTTTTTGTTTCTTCTTCATTTACAAACAGTAGGCTCAAGGGCTAAAATGAAAGAACTTAGAATTTTCTGGGCCAAACCGCAAATATCAGAAACTTTAGGGGTGAAAATGTAAATAACCTGCCGGTGGCCGGAAATGCAAAGGGGTGGTCAGATCTGAAAGATTATAACGTGCTGAGTGCGTTGGTGGTGGCGGCGTCAGATTCCGGCCGTAGACGGCGGATCGGCGCGAAGAAGACCGCGACAGTGGGTGGCTGCTTCTGGCGTTTTCCGGCGGCTTTGGCTTCGAGGGTGGTATGGATTTGATCGCCGGCGTAAGGGGAATATTTTGGTGTGCTTCGCCGACGTCGGAAAGTGGCTGAGAGGCGGCGACGAGCGTGAAACGCGCAGCGCGGCGGCTGGGCAGGCTGAGACACGGTGGTTCTGGTTCGATTTGGAGTCGCCGGCGGTAGGGATGGTTCGCCGGCGTCGTCTGAGGGGGATGGTGGTCTCGGCTGTCGTCGATGGTTGCTGGTGTGGTGGTGGTGGGTGGCGGCAGTTAGGGTTTCTGTTTTTGTTTTTTTGTTTTTTTGTTTTTTTTTTTTTTTGATTTCTATTTTCTCAACCAACAATAACCTCACAGATCCAAGAAACTACTGCTCTGATACCAATTGATGGAACCCCAAAATCCTCAAAACAATTACACAGAAATTACACCAAGAACTTCGCTAAATTGTATTTTTATTCATAGAACGCAACTAAAAAACTACAAAGATAGTTGAAGGTGGAGATTAATCCACCAGCCCATGCACAACAATTGTGAGGTGTTGGCAGCCTCCCTAGTTTCCCTTCCAATCCAATTCCCAAATTTTTCTAAATGATAGCATAACCCCACAAGATAAAACATTTCTAATTTATATCTAAACCCTAATGACTAAATTGACCAAATTACCCTTCCTTGTTTCCTATTTTACCCATGGGTCCTAACAGACGGCGATACGTAACGCCCTCATACGTCCAGGTTTTTCTTATGGCACCGATTTTACGTTTTTTTTTCAAGAGAAAAGTTTTCTATTAAATGTTTTCTTATCAAAGATAAAAGTACAGATCTATATATATGATATAGCGTTTGATATAAAATTTGGTTGGTATTCTGACTCGTATTTTCTTTATACCTATTTTGTAGCTCCACTCACTGAGATCCTCCGGACTCACTCCCTCACCTTCCAGTTTTTTTGCAGGATATCACTTTTTGGGTGAGCCTTCATGTTTTGGAGACCCAGATCGGGATCGAGAGTTACGCTGCAGTCACTAGATGTTGGGTCTATCACTCAGAGGCTATATTCATATAGATTGTAGACCTTCTGTGGAGTTCTTTTGCTACATTATCTCTATGTATTCTGAGTACAATCATATGGTGTCTGAATCTGTACATGTAGATGTTCTTATGTATGCACATGAGATTTATGTTATGATCATTTCTTATTCTGATGCATGAAACATTGAGTTACATAAGTGATAAGTTGATATTGCATGACATGGAAATTAAGTTTATACTCAGGTCTTGAGTCGGAGCTAAGGCAGCAAAGGGGTTTTGTTGCCTGTCGGTAGCATACCCATTTCGGGATGTTACAACTTATGACTTCTATTTTTCAGCGAAAATGGGGATATGACCAGCAGAAAACCGCTTCCATATCTGGGGGTTTTGTCTGTCAGATTTGGGGTGTTCTTCTATCTTCCAGAAGGTGCTATATTTTATTATTCATTTGGAGAATCTATTTCGGATGTTTTCATCTGCATTGGTATTTGCTATTAGTTGGATGCAATTTATTTGTTTGGTAAGGTGTTTTCTGGACATATTTATTTGTGAATTTTAGGTTTACCTTTCTTGCTTTCTCGTTATTGTTTATCATATTTATTAAGATAATTTCGATATTAGCCTAATTTGTTTGAACTTTTTTCCACTACTGTTTTTCTTAACTACAACTATTTACAGTAGAGTGCCTTGCGCGCATACGCACCAGAGGTCATTCAGTGCAGCTGCCAAACTTCATAACAGTTCAATCGTACTTCGGTTCATTCACATACAGATGAGCACTCAGAAGACAAGCTCCTTGGGTGCTGCTTACGGCGTACGTTTTAATGAAGGTATTTTGCTGCAGACTATTTATAAAGATCCAGCTTATATTCCTGCTCTTGCCGCGCATCTTGCTTCCCATCTGCAGGAAAGGCGCTGTAAGATAAAACTGGACTGCTTGAATAAATTCATCAAAGAGGACTGGACTCTGTTAATATGCATGTGTACCTATTAATGTCCGATGTTGAAAACAATATCGGAATCGGCATTCGCCACAGTGAAGTGGTATGGTCTGAACCAATCCCTGGTGATACAAAGAAGAAGATGTGCCATATTTAATACTTAAAGTTGTTCTTACCCGCACATTTGTTATCTTCTACTTAGGCTATCTCCTACTGAGCGGCCGCTGGGTTGCCAAATTGCAGCAAGATGCCGCTCAAATCTTGTAATAAGATTTTATTCTCCTCTTGAAATTCAATCATGGTTAAAATGATAACCGAAGATGAGCGTGATATTAATTGTTGAAAAATAATTAAAAAAGATTATTCTTTAAAATATTCATGTAATATTTGGTGTAATGGATTGGAAATGAGAATAATATTTATTGTACAAATTGTACTAATTCAATGCAAAACTTGCACCAAAATTTTGGTTCAAGAATGGGTTGGAGATGCCTCTAGCAACCTGCAAATCTTTTACTGAGATTCATAACCGTGATCGAGTAACTTCTGATGGTCTATTTTGAATTGATTTTTGGTTCTGAAATGAGTTTTTTTTTTTTGAAACGAAGTATGATTATTTTTATTTATGGATGTTCATGTATGTAACTCAAAGCATGTAACTTTTCTCCACCAAACTGCTGTAAAATGGATAACCTAGTATTTCTGCAAGTAGTCCTGCTAAGAAATCCAAATTAAGAAAGTTCTGTCATTGGTGTGTTCATGTTTTAGGAAATGAACCTCCAATTTTATTTTAAAAAGTCCTCTCAAGACATCTTAAACAGGCAACGGAGTTTGCTGCTCCAACGAGCTGTGATTCATCAGTCTCTTCAGTAAATTGAGTATCTGAACAGTTGCAAGGTAAAGCAATCTCAGGAACTCTTGATACGAGCTATGCGCAAACTTTAAAAAGCAAATCCCCCATAAGACCAAAATGAACCAACCCACATATGGAATAAGGATTATCATAGGCAAAATTGATGCAAGAGCTCCTGTGAAGAGACTGATTCTTCCGAAAATTTCATGGTAACTTGATTTGTAAGCTTGCAATTTTATTTGAGCCACTAACACAATGGCATGTAGATGCAATGTAACAAAGAATGCCAGCATCACTTTGTAGTGTGTCTCAAATGGAGTCACATCTTTAGTCTGGTACTTCACTTGAAGCAGGGTGCATGATGTATTAATCAGAAATACAATTATGGCATAATACTGGATGGAGAAATTCAATCCTCCCTCGTTATCCCTGTCATCATCAGACAAATGGTTGTGTCAATGTAACTAAAATCGAACAAAAAAATATTAATTTTTTTTTCTAGGTAAATCTTCCCACCCGATAACATTCATTGAAAAAAGAAAAAATGAAAAAAAAAAAGGTCTTCTGTACTAACCTTTGAGTGCCAGAATTGGGATGATTGGCAGGCATTTTCTTTTGTGTTTGAATGTCTTAATGACTAAATCTGAGCAATCTTGGGACTTGTGAGTGCTTTTATAGGTAGTGTCGTTGCCCGTAATTTTTAAAGCTGATACTTTGAGCAGGCCAGTGAGTAAAATCCAAAAAAGGCCCGTATATTTGAATTCACCATACCGCCTCCCGTACAATTGAGTTGGCAGCAAGTCCCTTTCTTCAAGAGGTGAGAAACTGACACATTCCGATAGGTTGTTTTTTTTTTTTTTTTTTTTTTTTTTTTGGGCATTATTCAAGATTATTTATTCATTTAAATATTAGTATTTACGACATTACCTAAAATCTTACATAACAGATATGGCCTCAGTAAGAATAAGCTTCAAAAGTGCGGACGTTGAGTTCAAGAACTGTAGGCTTCTAAGAGATATAACACAAGTGCTTCTTGCTTTTTATCTTAATAAGAATTTGACTTCACAATTGTAAGTTTTATTTTCCTTGGCTTTCACTTTTTACAGCAAATTAGTGCTTGTTTTCTCTATCTTGATCATTTGTGTACTTTATAAGAGTTCAGGGAAATTTAATTTCCTCTGCATCTATTTGCGATTCTTGTACAGAATGTTCAATATTCATTACCTTGTTTGGTCTGGCTTGATTTCAATTCTCTCTTGTCAAAGAATTTGCTTCTCTCAGTTCATACATAGAATCTGTTACGAGCATGTGAATTTTCACTTTTGAGAAGATTGCATTTTTAGCCTCACAACTAGCTTATCTGTTTGAACTTTTTCGCATATAACCCTGGTGGCTTGGTGTATGAAGAGAAAATTAAAATTGATGATGGGATGGTACAGAAGTGTCTTTGGGGAGAGTCGACATAAACGGTTTGTCGTGGATCCCTATTTTTTTTTTTAATCAATAGGAACCTATTTTAATAACTCGTCTATGGTTTTATAAAATTTAAGACGACTCAGGGCCGCATTGATAATGAAATTGCATCATTTTATAGATAATGTATGATTTGTAATTGAATCTTTGGGGCCAGGGGCGAAGCCAGGGGATTCTCTGAGGGGGGATTTTGTAATTTTTAAGAGTTTAATTTATAAATTTAGGAGAGTATTTCTATTATTTATTTAGTACTAACGGAGTAACAGTTGGAAAGTTTTTTTGAGAGGATCGGCTAACATCCTCAGGCATACAAGTGGCTTCCCCCTGTTTGGGCAAGTGAGTTAGTGACGTATGGTGACATTTGCGACATTTGCTTAAAGTTTGAAGACGATTTACTGGAAATATCCTTTGATATACCCATCTCGATGTGCTAATGGTGAATTTGCAGTTGCTTGTGATGCTCATATACTTTACCGTTCCTTGGATTTATAAGACTTCTAAGTTTGCTAAGCTGATATTCAAATATTTGCACAAGCATAATGTTGATCTGCTTCCAAGAAAGGAGCAGCATATCAAAAATAAGGAATATAATTGCAGTAGAGTGACTAAGATTGCAATTGAATAATTTATGCTTAATTCACTTTTGGAAAGTCACAATAGTCAAGTGTTAACTTGTCATCTGTTTAGTCACGGATCCAAATACGGGAAACATCTTCTCTATGAAAATAGGGATAAGGCTGCCTATATCAGAATCTTCCTCAATTTGGGTACTTGCAGTGCGTGCCTTGTGCACAAGCTAATCAAGTAGCTCTAGAAGTATGTGTACAAGCTCATAATGAAGGACGCAATCTTGCTTGCGAAGGTAATGAAATTATCCGGGAGATGAGTAAATAGAGTCTTGAATCTACTACCGCCCTATCAAAAGGATTAGCTGCTAAATGTATCTATCCATCAATTGATCCGTCAACTATGTTTTCCTAGTAGGGGATTTATTGCTGACTCTACTGCTAGAAAGACTCAGATTTGTTCTCTGCTACAGCAATGAAAATGTTAAATACAGGTCATACTCATCGTAAGTTCTGTTGATTCTATATTTCTTACTTACATTTTCCATTTTCCATTTTCCATTTTCTTGGTTATATGCGAATTTTTATTGTGTAATATGTAGTGAAATGGTGGTAGTGTTGTGGTGATCGGCTTTTGAGCCAAACTTGCTCGACTTCACTATGTGATTATGTTAACTTTCAGCTCCATTGATGAACTGTGATTGATCAGTGACTTCAGTAAATTGAATATCTTGAACAGTTGCAAGGTAAAGCAATTGGAAGTAGACGTGATACTTTTACAGAGCAAATAGCTCATAAGACCAGATTGAACCAACCCACCAGTGAAACAAGGATCATCAAAGGCAAAAGTGATGCAAGAGCTTGTTACGTGCCTAATTTTGGAGCACTGAGCGTAACTAGAGTTTTTTTTATGCTTAATTCACTTTTGGAATATCGTGTCTAACGCGATGATTAAGGATTAATTTTCTATCAATTTAGACACAGGTACGGGATTCGAACCTCACTACCAATTTATTGCTTCTGCAGATGTGAACGGGGAGGGTCAGAGTAGTGAAAATGATGTAGCTGAGGTTGTGCATAAAGCTATTCATTCTACAGAAATCTGGAATAGAAGGAAAAAATGGTGCAAGTTTTGCAGCCAATTTCTCAAGGTTTTGAACTCAGAGATGGATCAGGATCAACATGAGGATACTTGTATTGTATGAAGCAGTGAAGAAAGCAGAAGTTTAAAGGCTGAAGAAGACGTGTAGTCCAAGCAATACATCTAGTTTCAAACTTGTTAGGTTATTGGTTCCCATGGAAGAACGGGAAGCTCTATTAAAGCACAAATCTGACTACTGATGCCAAATGTCACAATCTACGTCATTGTTGGCTGGATATCCGCACATCACTCCCAATTCTCGAATGATATGGGATGTCAAAGTCTTTATCTTATTAGACATGATATTCGCATTCTGGGAGTACCTATGATATCATGGTTATAATATTATTTTCCCTGACCCGCCCAGGGCCAGCACATCCCCTACATTACTCTTAAAATGTGAGATATCGCAATCTACATCTTTGTCGGATGTTACATATACTAATGATCAAGTGGATCCGATATCATTTGTAAGGATCCACTCACAAGTCAAATATGATCTATTATCAAGAAATAATTATATTCTTGACGTGAATTACAAGTCCACTCAAAACGCATCCAACTAATTAACAGAATCCATTACTTATAATCATTTCACCGATATCTCTCACATGAGATGTCACATAAATGGTGAGAGTGTAGTGGTAATCCTTATCCTATATTGCAGAAGATTGCTATAGTGCTTTTGAGCCAATCTTGCTCCACTTCAATATGTGATCTTCGATCTTAGCTTTCAGTGATGATCAAAGGCGAAATTGATGCAAGAGCTCCTGTGCGGAGACTGATTTTGCCGAAACGTGCATGGTAGCTTGATTATTGGTAATTTTCAATAATTTTTTTTTAATATTTGCTATATTTATTATGTCGCAGTTAATATTGATTTTTTTAATATTTTAATATTGATTTTTTTAATATTTGTTCGAATATAATTTTTGGCATAATTGTTTTGTCACGGTTTGGATCAAACACATCTATTGCCCAAAAAAAAAAAAAAAAAAAAAAAAAACATGTCAATTTGTAACAAATAAAAATGTCTTACATGCATTCAGGGTAAAATCGATCAGGATTTCATTAGATTTTATTTTTGTTTTACATCATCATATTTTATCTTAATGAATACTCTTTGGTTATTAATCTTTAAATTCACTATCATCACTCTCCATTGTATAATGAGATAAAATTTCTATTAGATGAAACATATTTTAAAAGGAAACGAAATCGTGTCTTGGAGAGAATCATTAATCTGTCAAATTCAAATTTCTATTTTCAATTAATGATGTAATGATAAGAATTAAGAAAGACGATTATAACAAAATTGGACAGCAAAATTGAATCCTCGCTCGTTCTCCGTGTCAGATTAAGATTCTCAATTTTTCAGAACAAAATTTCTATTTTCAATTAATGATGTATTGATACGAAAGACGATTATAACAAAATTGGACAGTAAAATTGAATCCTAGCTCGTTCTCCATGTCAAATTAAGTGGGGGTCGCACTAGGAGTTAGCCCAAAGAATCAGCTCCTTAATCACGTGAATTTTCTAAATAATGAATCATACAATCAATTAAGTACTTTTCGTTTATTTAAGCTGGATAAATACCCAGAATAGGGAAGTTTCGAGATTTTAGAGAGTATACCGATTAATAAGAAACGTGAATAGATTGTAACAGTTGTCAGTTTATTTTACTTGTAATAAAGTATTATAAACGGTACGAGGATCCTCAAAATAAGGGATCGATCTTTTGTCTTTTTTTTTTCTTTTTTTTTGGAAACGATGAAAACCCCGCCACCAAACCACCCATTCTGGGCCGCGTCGTAGGTAAAACCACCGGCTGTCCCAAGCTCTTACAAGAAGTGCACCCCCTGGATTCGAACCCATAACCTCAAGGTGAGATCTTGGACCCTACACCACCAAGCCACACCCCTTGGGGACTCGATCTTTTGTCTTACTAAATAATAATATAACACTTCTAGCCAATTTTTGTATTTGTATTTGATTATATTATTTGTGAAGTTTACAGTACAAATAATGATCGGGATCGTAGTTCTGATCTCGCTGTTGTATCACATTCATCAGGACCCCCTCGATAAGTTTGTAACGAGCGTGGGATGTGAGAAAATGAGCTCTGGGTCATCTCGACGACGATCATCAGCACCCTGTAATTATTCATTTATCTTTGGGACTTCCACGCTCATAGCAAAGTGCATATGGAGGAATTCATCATGCTGTTTCAGAAATGCCTCTAGATCCTACAAGAAGACGACGCATAAGAAATAGTAGATAGCTAGAAATAAAGTAGGGTAAAAAATTCCAAAAGAGAAAGCCTTACATACTGAATCTTAGATACTTCGGCACGAAGCCCTTCCTTTTCATGGACAGCCGAGACCAGATTCGCAGGCAGAT
>SKCR01003921.1:0-36428 GCA_019454045.1 Zanthoxylum bungeanum | reverse complement strand
CACGGGTGAGTCGGTTTTTTTAAATAAATTTCTTAAATCCGATCGAGTCGAGTCATGCGGGTCGGAAGACCCGAAATCCGAAATTTTAAAGTGAACCCGTGCGAGTCGGGTTGGGTTGGAAAAATATGTACTATATTTTTTTATGATACAATTTTGGTAGGATTTATAGTTAAATCAAATTATGATAAATTAACTATGGAGGAAAAGGGAAAAATCATCAAAATAGGATTGGAAAATTACTTTTTTTATTTTTACAAACCCGACCGCGTCGGGTCGGGTCGTGGATTGATTCGGCCCTATGAACACTGTAGTACTTATTACAGTTTGAACATTCTTATAAACTAAATAGTGTTTAACCACACTTTTGTTTGTGATTGGTTGTTGGTTCTATATGGTATTGTGGTTTGATATGTGACAAGACAATAAAATTGTGTTTTCGTCAAAATATAATTTTCAAGTATTTGTTTAATAACAAAAAATTGTATTTATTAATTGTAGTTTCTTTTAAAAAAAAGAGTTTTGTAAAAATTAATATTTTTAATTTTTATTCACAATCAAAATATTAAAAAATGAATTACAATTATTTTATTAACATAAAATAATATTACATAACTTCATTTATAAAACACTGTGTGTTCATCATATTTTTCAAATTGCAATATCAATGAGAGCTTAAATAGTCATTGTTTCATTTTTCCGAGTGTTCAAGCTTTATACATTGAGGATCCAAAATACCGAAATGGCCACACGATTACTCACAAATTTTATAAATATGTAAAAATTTATACCTTTTATCGAGGTAACATTATTTGCAAGGCTCCCTTGAAAGTTAATGCTTGACATAAGATTTAAATACAATGGGAAAAAAGCTTCTAAATAGGAAATACTACGTTTTCCGATCAGCTGATTTTTTTTTTTAAATAAATAATTTAAATCTAAGATGAAGAAATCTACATTACGTGTCAGTTAATTTAATTGGGTCTCCAAAGGGCGTGGTTTGATGGTGTATGACTCAAGATCTCACATTGAGGTCATGCGTTTGAATTCAGAGAGTGCGTTTCTTGTAAGAGCCAATGATAGTCGGGGGTTTTACTTATTCCGCTTAAGCCCGGAAGGGATGGTTTGGCGGCGAGGTTTACAATATTTTCAAAAAAAAAAATAATTTAATTGGTCAAATTTAAATGGAAATTAAAAAAATATGGAGTTTATGAGTAAGGGAAAAATAGAATGACCATCCAACTATAACTAAATAAAATTCAACCAAAATATGTCACTGAAAATGTGAAAGATGAATATGACAATTCATCCAAGTAATGCATTGGTGTACGACACGCATACACCAACGGCTCTGATTTGTCTTAAAAATTAAATCACCGTTTATTTTTTATTTTTGTCTCGAGCTTAGCTTATAATATACTATTTACATAACATTTATCAATGCCTGGCCGTTAGCCGGCCAATAACCTGTCAAACTTCTCCATCCCTTTCACTTTCAATTTTGACATATATACATAAAAATACACACACAAAAGTTTAATTAGCTATAAATTAAATTATGGATTAATTCTTGATTTTTCTTTTGGTGGCGGAAGGCCTAAATTATTATTATTATTTTTATTATTATTTTTGGAATCGTTGGAAACTCCACCGCCAAACCACCCTTAAGCGGAGCAGGTAAAACCTTCGAGTTTGCAAATATCCTCTCTACGGCGGAAGGCCTAAATGTCTTCTCTAAGGCACAAAGTCTTAATTTGATTTGTGGAATCTCATTGGGTAGTCCGAGTTTGCAAATTACACACCTTCAGTTTGTCGATACACTCATTTTCTCGAATTCTTTACTTAATATTAGGAGGATTCTCATAAGTTTTGAGCTAGTCTATGAGCTTAAAGTTAATTTTATAAAGACATCATTGGTATGTATTGATGGGGATCTCAGTTGGACTTCTTTTGCGTCTAGTATTCTACATTGTAAATGTGCATCGATTCCCGATGAACACTAAAAATTGTATATTTATTAAAAAGAAAATTAATCATTTTATACTTGTAGTTGCATTAATCCCCTTAATTTAACACATTTGTGAAATAATAATTAAATTTATGTTTTATATATTTTTTATTATGATTTTTATTTCTTATGTAGGTAAAATAATACTTTGAATGCATAACTAGAAAAATGGACGTGACATTTGGATTTTGGAGGTCAGAAACTTGAATGGGCGTTCTAACAGTGTACAATTTCGGAAATTTCAATTTTACGTAATTTTCATAATTTGGCCATAAGTTTTTACTCCAATATCGGATTGAGAAGATTCTAGTTCTATATGAAAGAAGACTCAAATATCTACAATTTTATTGTTTACAAGATTTTCCAGTTCTGAGGTTTTAAAGGTCGAAATGGATGAAGAAGCCAATATGTATTACATGTAATTTTAATTATTAGAAAACAAAATTAAAAATAAATAAATAAATAAATAAATAAATAAATAATGTTAAAATGTCACCATCCATCTTTAGGTGGATTGTGACAAATATTTATAAAATGATCAATTAAAATAAAAATAAAAATAAAAATAAAAATAAAAGGAAAAAAGGAAAAATAAAAATTAGTAAAAGTTTATTATTTGTATTTGATTTGGAAAGTTGTAATTAATAATTGAGAGATGAGCACTTCTACTATAAATAGAAGTGCTCACCTCTCATTTTCTTCATGCTTCTTTCATTTTCTCTCTTGAAGAATGTAACACCCCGGAAATTCCAACGACTACTATGCCATAGGTGGCATAATACGTGATATAAATCATGTTCAAGCGTATATATACTTGTGAGATTGCTTTTTGGACATTCGATAAATTCATCGTAGTTCCGATACGGAATTTAGTCTAAGATTCAATCTCGACAGTCCTTAGTATTTGGGTCATAACTTTTTCATATGATCTCCGATTTTTATGAATTTTATATCTTTGGAAGGCTAAAACCGAGACCTATAACTTTTGAGTTGGACATTTTTAGAAATTCGAATTATAAGCAAGTCAAAAATTATGATTACCGTGACTACTACAGTAAATTTCGGGGATGATCTAGAATTGGGTGATGTGGCCCTATCCTAGACACTCATTTGCAGACAAAAAATCAGCCTTATGCACTATAAATAGAAAACATTATTCACCATCTTCTCTTCTCCTCTAGGGCATGATTTTGGCCCCAAAATAATAAAAAAAAATCTTCTTTTTCTTATGCCAAATGGTGACGGAAAATTGATGATTTCAAGTTCTCTTCATGCAAGTAAGCTTCATTTTCTTCTTCCTTCCTTTAATCTTGAGTTCATGGCATGAATCTTCTTCCCTCAAATTTGCACATGGAAGAACCCTAGAATTCATTTCTTCATTTTAACTTTGATTAAGTTGCTAGCATGTATAATTATGCATTTCATGATAGTATAAGAATGAATTAGTATTATTTTATGAAATGTCCAATTTTTTCCAAAGTGGGGCATTGGCCGAATTATACATGTAATGGGGGGGGTGAGTTTTTATTGCTTTGATAATGAATGGTTATGGTTTATGAAGTTGGTGATGTATTGACATGAGTTTAAATTATTTGGGAGTTGATAACTCAAAGATTACAAATTGAAGCCCTTAGCCAAATTATATATGGATGAGTTGGAAATTATATTTGACGATGAATGATGTTCTAAACATATTGATGTTTAGATAATTATCTAAGTAAAGGTGTTAGTATGATGGTGTTGGAATTTCACTTGGGGAATTGGCTATGGAGAAATGAATGTTGGCCTGAAATCATGCCAGCGTCGCGACGAGTATGGGCTAGCGTCGCGACGGTGAAATTAGAAATGCTCTCTGTTTCAGTTCTCGATGTGAGGGCATCGCGACACTATAGTAGTGATTCGCGACGCCTAAGCCTTTACATCACGGCGCGAAACTGGAAATACTCTCTGCCTCGTTCTGTTTGTATGGGCGTCGCGACGCGCCAGGCCTAGCGTCGCGACATGTGACAAAAACAGTTTCATTCCATTTCATGATCATCTTAAGAAGTTAGAGGGCACTCTAAAGGTTCCGTATACGACATGCATGTGCATTTACCCCATCCATGATCATGATTAGCTTTTCAGTCCAAATATGCTAACCATATACGAATACATGACAGACTAGCTTTTTCGTAGGAACCTCTTCAGTCGCATCCATGGTTATTGGCAATGGTTATAAATCTGTGAGGGGACCTTTCTTTTTCAAGTTGATATTACTTATTTATTTTTAACTCGAGACTTACTTTCAAGCACTTTAGGGCGTTAGCCAAGTTTATTTCAGTTGTTTTATGATTGAGAAAGTTTTGATTTAAAAGTATGATTTCCTTATGATTTTTTAGATTAGGGGAAAACCCCAATCTAGAGATTTTTGGAAATTGACGAACATGGATTTGATTTTTGGAGGCATGGAAACCCACCTCAGATGTAACTTGGCATAGATACTGGAATTGACGGTTACTGGAATCAACTGATTCAGAACATGTGCATATGTAGAGCAGGACTAGAGGGACGGCGATACGTAACGCTCATAGATCCTAGATCTCAGGGCTAGGGGATGGCGATGCGTAATGCCCCTAGACCCTAGATTCAGGGTCAAGATGATAACATTGATCAACACATCTGGCTCTAGTTCAGTGGCTTGGGGGACGACGATATGTAACACCCCAAGACCGCTAGATTTCAAGGCTAGGGAGATGACGAGACGTAACACCCATATACCCTAGATTCAGGGATAAGATGATGGCATATATTTAGGGACGACGATACGTAACGCATCAATGACATGGATTTGCACACCTGGCTATAGTTCAATGGCTTGAGGGACGGTGATACGTAACACCCCAAGACCACTAAATAGGCGTATGAGGGGACGGCGATATGTAACGCCCTCATGTATTAAAATACAAAGACCCTGATTGTCATACTATTGCATGTATTATTAGAAATCATAAAATTAAACATGCATTGTTTGATCTTGGAGGTAGTGTCAATTTGCTTCCATTTTCGGTTTACCAACAACTTAATATTGGTGAGTTAAAACCAACTTCAACTACTCTTTTACTTGTTGATAGATCAGTAAAGATACCAAAAGGAATTGTGGAAGATGTGTTATTACAAGTCGATAAATTCATATATCATGTGGATTTTATTGTCTTGGAAACACAACCTATAGTAAACAGTTATAAGCCAATTCCTGTAATATTTGGTCATCCATTTTTAGCAACAGCTAATGTCTTAATAAATCACAGGAATGAAATCATGAATTTGTCATTTGGCAATATGACGTTGAAGCTTAATGTTTTCAACATGTGCAAACAACCATACGGTGATAACAGTGAAAACGAGAGCATTAAACTGATTGAGTCAATTGTGGAGGAATATATTCAGGAGAGTTTATCTAATCTTATGGAAATTTATACAGCTAATTTTCTTGAATGAAGTACGCAATTAGATTCAAATATTCTTAATAATTTTTTACTTGATTTTACAGAAGTATTGGAAAGACAATGAAGAGAAGCAAAATTTTGAGGAACTATGAACATTTGAAGAAGAAAAACATGAGGAAACTCCCAAATTGGAATTAAAGATTTTTCCAGAAGGATTGAAGTATGCACTTCTTGAAAATGAACAAACTTACCATATGGTAATTTCTTCCTCTCTCACAAGCGATCAAGAAGGTAAGTTATTTATTTTGAAAGAACATAAACAAGGAATTGGATGGACTTTAAAAAATATAAAAGACATTAATCCTTTAAAATCCACACGTAAAATACATATAAAAGATAATGTCAGGACATATCGACCACCTAAAAAAAGGTTAAACACTTACATGAAAAATGTGATTAAAACATGAGTCCTTAAATTTCTTGATTCATTCATCTCTTACATACCTAGTTTGGAGAAAAGCATATATGCTAAGAACGAAGACCTAAACAATTAGGTGTTTGTTATAAATACGCACGTTGGACGTGCAACATTCGTGGTCGTTCAATAGGAATGATGTCTAATAATCTCGAAGAAAAAATTCAACCCATTAGAGATGGCTTGAGTAAGCAGTCATTAGATAATATATCATTGACTTTTGAGACGCATCCCAGTGGATTTGATAGACTGATTAACAATTTACATACATAATTTCAAAAAGAAAGACAACAACACAATCTCGGGAATCTGACTTTAAAAAACCTTGTTTGTCAATTTATAAGAAAATTAGATGGGAAGCATATCACTGATCCATAGAGGGCTTTCAGGCCATTACTGAACGTAAAACCAGAGGAAGATGTGAGCCATAATCACAACTACCAGTATATATCATTTATTGTTTTGATTTCTTTTTATTATTTTAATATGTAATCTTTCTTTTTAATAGCAGTGTTGTAGATTCAATTGTCAATTCCACACTAATCAAGTGATGTCTTCTAAACTCTACTTTTTCTTATTCAGACATTAGGGACAATGTCTCAATTTGATTGGGGAGAAGATAGTTGACTAGATAGTTTTCATTTTTTATTTTCATTTTTGTAAAAAAAAAATTGTATGGTATTTTATGTGTAAAAAAAATATTTTTGTGTTGATTTTCTTTTGTGTTTTTTTTAAAAAAAAAAAAAACTACATACAAACCAATAAAATTTTTTTGACAACCAAGTGAAATTGTTGTCCAGAGATGGCAGTGTAAAGAGTTTTCACTTCTGAGACGCATTTCAATGTAGTTCATAACAAATTATTTTTTATTCTTTTCTTTTGAATCATTCAAATTTGTGAATTCTCCATAATATTGATTAAAGTTTGATTTTCATATGCTAATTTGACATGTATTATCAACATACATGGTAACATATGATCGTGGGTTGTAAGTGAAAATTTCTAATTTGTTAGAATTAACACCTAAAGGCAACAAAATTTGTGTTTTTATTCAAAAAAAAAAAAAAAAAACTAACCAAGCTTTTACTTAGTAACCAGACATTTTACCTCAGTAAGTAGTGATCGTTCGCATAAAACAATAGGACTTTAGTTAGTTTAAATAATAATAATAATAATCAAGCTTTTACTTAGTAACTGGACATCTTGCCTTAGTAAGCAGTGATTGTTCGTGTAAAAAGGTAGGACTTGAGTTGTTTTAATAAAAAAAAAAATTGTGTGAATAAGTTCGATTTTGTAGCCTCTCTAACTCAAGCAATTAAGTATGTATGAGTGTTTTAACACTTGGTGCCCTCAGCCCAACTAGTCTGGGAGTCACTGGCCCAAAGCTCGTTACATGAGTTAAAGAGAAAGCTTAAGGAAATTAGACACGTATTCTTTTTGACTTCTGAGATCCGAGCAATTACATCCGTAGGGGTGTCTTAACACCCAGTGCCCTAAAACCAACTGGTTTGGGAGTCATTAGTCCAAAACTCATTATAAGAGTTAAAAATGTATTATAATTTTTTTTAAAAAAAAAAAAAACTACATACAAACCAATAAAATTTTTTTGACAACCAAGTGAAATTGTTGTCCAGAGATGGCAGTGTAAAGAGTTTTCACTTCTGAGACGCATTTCAATGTAGTTCATAACAAATTATTTTTTATTCTTTTCTTTTGAATCATTCAAATTTGTGAATTCTCCATAATATTGATTAAAGTTTGATTTTCATATGCTAATTTGACATGTATTATCAACATACAGGGTAACATATGATCGTGGGTTGTAAGTGAAAATTTCTAATTTGTTAGAATTAACACCTAAAGGCAACGAAATTTGTGTTTTTATTCAAAAAAAAAAAAAAAACTAACCAAGCTTTTACTTAGTAACCAGACATTTTACCTCAGTAAGTAGTGATTGTTCGCATAAAACAATATGACTTTAGTTAGTTTAAATAATAATAATAATAATCAAGCTTTTACTTAGTAACCGGACAGCTTTCCTTAGTAAGCAGTGATTGTTAGCGTAAAAAGGTAGGACTTGAGTTGTTTTAATAAAAAAAAAAATTGTGTGAATAAGTTCGATTTCGTAGCCTCTCTAACTCGAGCAATTAAGTCTGTATGAGTGTTTTAACACTTGGTGCCCTCAGCCCAACTAGTCTGGGAGTCACTGGCCCAAAGCTCGTTACACGAGTTAAAGAGAAAGCTTAAGGAAATCAGACACGTATTCTTTTTGACTTCTGAGATCCGAGCAATTACATCCGTAGGGGTGTCTTAACACCCAGTGTCCTAAAACCAACTGGTTTGTGAGTCATTAGTCCAAAACTCATTATAAGGGTTAAAGATGTATTATAATTTTTTTTAAAAAAAACTATTTTTTGTAAATAAATAAATTGTCACTGTCAAAAGGTGTGAATTCTGATATAATTTTAGGACAAAAGTATTACTATCTTTTCAACAAGACCTATGAATATTATGAGCACAATGAATTGATTTATATTTTCTCTTATATGTGTATGGAAGAATGGTAAAAAGTACAGGAGAATTTGCTTATTTGATAATTTAGAAAGAATTAAAATAATTACTAACTTGAATAATTTATCTTTTTAACTTTCGCTTAAATTACTAGGGACTAGTAATAAGCTGGTTGGGGTGTGATAAACACTAAAAAGTATACATTTATTAAAAAGAAAATTAATCATTTTACACTTGTAGTTTCATTAATCCCTTTAATTTAGCACATTTATGAAATAATAATTAAATTTATGTTTTATATATTTTTATTGTGATTTTTATCTCTTATATAGGTAAAATAATACTTTGCATGCATAACTAGAAAAATGAACGTGACATTTGGATTTTGGAGACCATAAACTTGAAATGACGTTCTAACAGTGTACAATTTCGGAAATTCCAATTTTACGTAATTTTCGTAAATTGGCCATAACTTTTTTACTCTGATATTGGATTGAGGCGATTCTAGTTTCAGATGAAAGAAGACTCAAATATCTACAACTTTATTGTTTACAATATTTTCTAGTTCTGAGGTTTTTAAGGTCGAAATGGGTGAAGAAGCCAATGTGTGTTGCATATAATTTTAATTATTAGAAAATAATATAAAAAAATAAATAAAAATAAAAAGTTAAAATGTCACAATCCATCTTTAGGTGGATTGTGACAAATATTTGCAAAATGATCAACAAAAATAAAAAAGATAAAAAATGAAAAATAAAAAAAAATAAAATAGTAAAAGTTTATTGTTTGTATTTGATTTGGAAAGTTGTAATTAATAATTAAGAGATGAGCAATTCTACTATAAATAGAGGCACCTCTCATTTTCTTCATGCTTCTTTCTTTTTCTCTCTTGAAGAATTTGGAAGAAGTGTCTTGTGTGTTTTATTTTTCTTGTAATATTTTTTCCTTTCAGTAATAAAATAATACAAGTTTTTATTCAAATCATGAGTAGGTAATTCCATTATGTTGGGGTAAATGGTGAAACTCTAAATATGAGAATATAAATTAATCTTACTTAAATTATAATATATGAATTGTAATTTGAAAATCAATATTTAATATTCTTTTATATTTACGAGTGTCTTGTTTCTCTGTAGACAATCAAATCTTGGTTGACAAAGTTTATACTTTACTCCATATTATATGAGAGAGTAATTTAAATCTGGATTAATTATTGACAAACTTTGTTACCGTTTTATGGCTGATTTTATTTATTTGGCATAATTGAGTACCTATCTGGACTTATTATAGAAAAATATTATCACAGCATTTATGACTTATTTTATATGTTTTGGCATAATTAATTCCTGAAGTAAATTAATTGAGTAAAAATGACGATTTATATATTATAATAAGTAAGATTTCTCTATATTTGAAATATCAAGTGTGGATCCCCTAACCCTATCATTCTAATTTATTGTTGCAGTTCAATTTAAAATTATCAATCACTTCAAACAATTCAGCCTTTTTTTGTCACTTGAATTATTATTTTATTTTACTAAATTTATTCTTTGTGGATCGACCCTGGACTTATCAGATTATTTTATTACTTCGACACTCTTATACTTTGGAGTAAAGAACCACTTTGTGAATGTGTCAACTCCTTTCAAGTACCTCGGTTTCCCGATTGGTGGTAATACTAGGAGCAAAAGCTTTGTGGTCCCTTATTATTGATAAAATCTCTTCAATGATGAACAATTGGAAGAATAAGTCATTGTCTATGGGAGGTAGACTTACGCTTCTCAAGGCTTCCCTTTCCTCTATCCCTTTGTATTACTTGTCTTTATTTAAGATGCCTTATGGTATTTACAACAAACTGGAAAACTTATTCAGATATTTTATGTTGGGTGGATCGTTGGATAGTAGATCTATTTGTAATGTGAGTTGGGATACTGTGAAAAAGCCTTTTGGTGCTGGTGGGTTGGGTGTCATGTACTTGAAATCTAAAAATCAAGCTTTGCTGCTCAAATGGCTTTGGCGTTTTGCTTCCGAGATGTGCTCTTTGTGGAAGGTTTTCATATGTCGCAAGTATGGTGGTTCTTGCAGTAATTGGTTCCCGATCTTTCGTTCGAACAATTATTCTCCTCTTTGGGCTGATATCTATAATATGCAGGTGGTCAGCTTTGGAAATTTTACCTGGGAGCAAACTCTGAAAGTTTATGTTGGTAATGGGCTAAGTACGCAATTCTGGTTTGATAATTGGTGTGCACTATATCCGCTTATGATGTCCTTTCCAATTCTGTTTCGGTTAACTATTGATCATGATGCTTTAGTGGCTGGTTTCCTTAGTCAGTTGCTCTCTGATTCTCCTTGGCGCAGGGTGCTCAGATCCTAAGAAGTTTATGTTTTTGCTGATCTTCAGCTTCTAACCAACACGATATCTACTTCCCAAAGTGTGCCAGATTCTATCTCTTAGTCTCTCATTTCTGATGAAAAATTCTCGGTTAGACAACGCTCATTCATTTTATTTTCGAGTTCATATAATTTCCTACCTTGAAGCTTTGGATTCATTTGGAAGAATATTGTCCCTAAAAAGTTCAGGTTTTTTGTTGGCTAATCTTCTTGAAGTGTAGGTCTAGCCGCGGTTCGGTTCTAAATCGGAACCGAAACCACCTAAAACCTCCGGTTCCGATTCCGAAACCGCAAAAAAATAAAATAAAATAAATAAAATAAAATTTAATAATGAATTAGTGAAGTAAGTAGTGAATTACGAAATTTAACCATGAAGATCTTGATTATGTTGTTATTTCTATAGTAATATTTTTTTAATTTAATTAAAATTAATTTAATTTATAATTAATTTTATTAATTTTATTTTTTTAATGCGGTTCGAAACCGTCGGTTTATATTCCAGAACTGGAACCGGAACCGTAGCTGGGTCTATTGAAGCGTCTTTGTACAAAAGATTTTTTTTTACCATAATGGTATCTAGGGGTGTTCATAGGGTCGGGTTTATGTATTTTAAAATTTAATTTCGGGTCAAATTGGACCCGACCCGATGTAAATGATATTATACTTAATATATATATTGTTTATGATACAATTTTAACCTTAAATAATTGTAGCTGTACTTAGTATTCATGTGGACCCAAGTTAAAAATGTTATTTCTGGGAATCGAACCTGAGATTCCCAACATATTTGTCTAAGCTTTCGCCATTTCAACCAAGCACATATCTTGTAAAATTTGTATCAATAATATATATATATTATATTTACTGCATATTATGTTGACCCGACCCGACCCGTAATTTTTTGACCCGACCCGCGCGGGTCAGCTTCTAAAATTTCGGGTTTCGGGTCGAATGACCCGACCCGATCGGGTACGGTCATTAAAAAAAATTGAAAAACTCAACCCGTGAACACCCCTAAAGGTATCATTGAGCCCTCAGCTGTCTTTGTGATTATGATGTTGAGACCTTGAATCACCTTTTATTTTCTTGTACTTTCTCTTAGAGAGTGTGGTCATAATTCTTTAATTGGATGGGAGTGGTTTGGGTTATTTCGGATTGTCCTGATGATTTCATTGCATCATGACATCTCTTGTATTCTAACAAAAAATTATCTGACTTCTTGAATTGTCTCTTCATGACTATTTGTTGGTGTCTTTGGTTGGAAAGAAATCAAAGGATTTTCAATAGATATCTTCTTCTTATTTGCCACAAACTTGCATGAAAATTTTATCGCTTACATCTAGTTGGATTTCCTTATATTATGAAGACTTCTCTGCTTCTGGAGGTTCTCTTTGGCTTTCGTCACATTGGATTTATGGTTGGGTGAATAGTTGAGGTTTTTCATGTGTTTTCGACTTTGGTGTTGTTAATGTATTTATTTCTTTGCTTCAAGCTCTTGTTATTTTGTTTTACTGAATTCGTTTTAATTAAAAAAAAAAAAAAGAAAGAAAGAAAGAAAGAAGAAGTCGTAACAGATGATGAAGAAGATCAAGAACCGGTGACCATCATCGTCGGATTTTGATTGATTGAGTTGTTTTCAAACTGAATTCTCACATTATATATGATGATGAGAGAAAAGAGGGTTCGTTTCAGCTTAATGTCAGATACATTTTTATGCTCAAGATTGTTAGACCAACACCCAAGATATTTTTAACATTTATACTTGTGTAAATTAATTAGGAAGCATGGTATAATTAACTAAAAATATTTATTATCCTTTCTTCACTTCGCCATAATTTTTATATATAATTTAAAGTCTTAATGGACTAATTAAGTTTAAATTCTCAAACATTTGTCATATAAATTCTTCAATAGTGGTAAACTATTTCTTAAAACACGTCTGGCAATGATCTCAAAATCTTTTTAATAAGCTTAGTGCCTAAATGTTTTTCACCTAAGGGCAAAAGATTCATTAGCAAAATTACAAAGCTTCCAGAGTTAAAATCAACAATTCATTCTTAAATTCTCAAGTAATCTAGAAGCAATCATTTGAATTTATTTAGAAAATCATCAATTTCAATCTTCATTATGATTTATATAGGATCATGTAAGCACTCTTTATAACATTTAAAGACAACATCATTAATTTTTCTTAGCACATTCATGCCAAATCATTTTCGTGTAATATGGTTTAGGAGTAAGATTGAATAATTAGTTAATATATATGCTAGTTTATTTGTCGACAATGGCGTGGAAATATATATATATATATATATCTAGGCTCAGCTACTATTTATGTGAATTTTATTTCGTCAGGATGTGTGTAAAATACAGATTACATCTGGGTTTTAAAAAAAATTATGTGTGTATTTGGACGATAAAAAATTCACATGAACCTGACCTGATAATGGTATATATAAAGTCAGTATCAGGTCAGGTTCATGTGAATTTTATATCGTTCGGATGCACGCAAAGTACTTGCGTGTATTCGGACGATAAAAAATTCACATGAACCTGACCTGATAATGATATATATAAAATCATTCTTAAGTCAGGTACATGTGAATAATTTATTATCCGGATGTACGTAAAGTATTAATATTTTATCGTGTAAAAAAAATTAAAAAAATTTATACGATATAATATTAGTACTTTGCGTGTATTCGGATGATAAATTGTCCACATCTACCTAACATGAGCCTAACTATATAGATATTAAGATTATTATATTAAATAACCAATTTTGACTTTAATAATAAGCAGCCAGTTAATCAAGTAATTAATTAAACAAAACCCGTTAATAGGGCCAAGAAATGAGACTCCGTAGTACGATGTTATCATGGCTGTCGTTTCTTCCATGATCACAACTTAAAAATTACCAAGTCCTTGGAAATGTCGTATTATTTATTCAATATAAAAAGCATAAAATAATTAATATTTTTCTTGCTTTTTAATAAATAATAAAAAAAAAAACAATTCAAATGCTTGCTCTAAATTTACATAATATAAAGGTGACAACTTGGACTGAAATAATTAATGTAAAGCTTATTGGCAAAATATTAAATTGATATTATACAACTCATACACAATTATTATTAAACCACACTTGCATTATTACCTTTATTTATTTTATTTTGGCAAGTTAAGATATTTTCTCTTGACTACATTCAAGTTTATCATTTTTACCATTTCATATCTTCTCTCTCAATCTCAATAAGTCTCCACAACATCAATAACATAGTCAAAATATTGATTTTGAGAGTAAAATTTGATTTTCACAAAAAAAAAATAATAATAAATACTCATCATTTTAAAAGGAAAAATAAATAAGACTTTTCATTAATTTATAAGATACATTTGACTATTTTTTACATTGAGCTCACCTTAGTGGCTCTGCCACAGAATATCATCATGATGAAAATAAATGATATGGAAGATTGATCAAAGACTCGAGTAATTAAGCTTGTAATTTAATTGCATTAATTTTTTTTTATCATGTTATGTAATTGCATTAATTATGTCATGTTAATTGTGCGTTACTCTTCCAGACAAGGGAATTAGAACTATATATAATACTTCTGTTAAATGGAAGAGTAACGCACAATTAACATGACATAATTAATGCAATTACATAACAAAATTGATTAAATCATTCTTAAATATGAATTAGTTGAATTTGGATGAGCGGATAAATTTTTTATAATCTCTTGATTTAATTACATATAAATCCTTATTTAGTAATTACCAACCACAATTTGTAAAAAGGCTCATCACAAACAGCACCGAATTCAAGTCCGAATTAGTCACATGATTCACTAATAGTGGTATATCAAAAAAATTAACTACAACACGAGAGTACTCGCTTCCATTTAACTTCGAGTATGATTTTGTTCATAGTCATGTTTACATCTCTAACAACACCGTAATACAAACCAAGCTGAATATAAAGATGGTCTGAGAAATCACTAGATATATAGAAATTAAACGTATGGGCATTCGAATTCGTATACAAAATTAATGTGCTAAAAGGAATCAAATGCAATCCTCCAATATAAAGCTAGCTAGCTTATCAAGGGTTTCATGGGATGCAATAAGACAGCCACTTGCTTCATCAGCATGCTTATAGATTCCAAGTTGAGAATAATTAAATGTCAGTTGTCGATTTTGTTTCTAAATTAAATATGTTATCCCAACTGATCATCATCAACAAAAACTCGACAATTGGTTTAAATGACCTAATCTTCCGTGAAGGGTTATTTGGCTCATTGGTAGGTGAGGCTGGCGATTGTTAAATGGGAAAATAACACAAAAATTACCCTACATATTATCATAGCAATAGTTCATGTAGTTTTAGAAAATACAAGCTAATCCAATCACTGTTGTTAAATATTTTTTATTGATCGAGTCACTTTTCATCTAATTTTGAAACAAGATTTTACTATATTTGAATAGTTTGAAGGTATCCATTCATTTAACAAGTTTAATGTCATTTTCCCTTGTTATATAAGTACAAAGGGAAAGTTATGATAGCACCATAGAGCAACAGCATTATCCACATTGATCAACATATTGAGCAATTCATCAGGAGAATTAAGGATAATTAAGCTCACACAACTACTTACTAGTGAATCTATCATGAAAGACAAAATGCTTTACTAATTTGTTGACTCAACAACTAAAATATATAACCATATATATATAGAGATATATATACACCACTTTGAAGTTGTAGTACTAATTCTGCCTATGAACTACAGTACATTTTCACTTAGATTAGTTATATCTCTCAATAAGCTTTGAGATAACGTACTCATAAATAATTATTATCAAAAATATATAACAGTTTAGTGGAAGAAATCATATACTATAAGTAGAAGGTATAAAGTGGAAACATAAACCATTAATTTACTTATACATATGTACTCATTGGGAGATAAACAGAGATAGATGCAAATCTATTCTCCAGTCAGTGAGTAAGTGCCCTTAGGAAATCAATGATGATGCTCAGAGATATAAGATGTACAAATCCTTCTACATATATATATGCTTAAGTTAGTCTAAAAGTACTTCCTAAATTTGCCATGCAGGAGTTGATGTATGGTGAAGGATTAAAGGGTTTGAACTTTATCTAGAGAATTAGTTAATGGAGGAATGTGTAGTTATTAAGTACTTGAAAATGGAGCAGTTTATGTGTTTTTTGTATCAAGAGATTTTTAGATGAGAGGAATTGAAGGGAAATTAAGAGAAAAACTAGATGCAGGATCATTTCCAAGAAGAGAGTTACTTGATCAAGAAAGTCAGCTTCAACATAAATGCAACTGATGGTGTTGGTAAAGTTAATAGCACAGGTCCATATCCATCAAACAAAAAGAATCCCCATTGAGAAAATCCTTGCTTTTGATTATATTTTTATACTGTTGTTGTATTTTTTCTCTCCTGAAAACACAATCCTATGCTCTACAAAATCCTGCAAAGATTTGCTTTTTTGAGAGAGGAAAAATTAATGTTTATGTTGTAACCTTAAAAAGAACTATTTCTAGAACAAATTAAGAGGAGGAGAAATCCCATCAACTAGATAAGATCTTAAACAATAAATTAGGAAAGAAGAAACCCTAGTTGATTTATTAGCATATACGTACGAGTGGAGCTGTTTTAGTTGCCAGTTTCCATATTCACATAATTCAAAAAATAAAATCTTTCAAACAACAATTAATATCTTATAAGAAAAAGAAGAGAATTCCATCATAAAGATGAAGACTATTTGCATAAATCACAGTTCAAAAACCCAAGAAAAAGAAAAACTAAAATTAACATAAAGAAGAGAAGAAGAAGAAGAAGCAAGAAGCAAGAAGTAAGAAACAAAAGATAAGTAGTACATAAAAATATCCTGACCTTTTTAATTTTCTAATCCAAGGACCCATATGGAAACTGCCACAATCAAATTCATAAATTTCATCAAAACGGAGGCCTAACACCTGCGTTACCAGGCCATCCCTCGACTGGCAACTGAACATTTGGAGGCATAGTCAGCGGCAAATTAAAGAACGGAAGCCCACCAGCACCCGCAGCACCACCACCAGCATCGCCAAACAAGTTATTCGGACCGCCGCCGCCGCTACCTCCACTGGCCTGCATCTGCAACTGCTCGTCCTCATCCAAAGGCAGTCTCTCGTAAGCAACATTGGTGAACGACGCAGCGATGACAATCACCGGGCCAGCTGCCGTCAGCTCCCCCACCACACTGCCACCCACAACCTGTCCTTGACCTCCAGCTAGAAATATCGTTAAACTGGTTGCTCCAGGAGGAGCTGGTGGTGGTAAAAAGGACCCCGAAAGTGATAATATTTCGAATCTGCCATGGAGCGTCACTACAGCTCCAGCTGCAGCTGGCTGTCTAATGCTTACGTTAGTGACTGTCCCGCTTCCACTCAGTATACAAATCCCACGCTGCCTTCGCCTTGCGTAATTAGCAACGCAGTCGAACACATCGCAGCCGTTTCCCACTTCAAGAATGTGGGCACGGAGCGTGTTAGCACTCTCCCGTGTGATTATAACAGGAGGCTTTGGTTTGTTTTTAGAGCCTGGGGGACGGCCTCTGGGCCTCCGGGCGACGATGTCACTAGGGCCCGAGTTCCCGGCCAGATCAAGCCCGTGGTGATCACTCCCATCGGAGAACTGGCCGCCACCGACTCGATTGTTGTTATCGCGGTCTTCAGAATCAGCAGGTTGATGCTGAAGGTGAAGGTCGGGTCTATGAAGGTGATGAACGTAGCGAGAAGCTGTGCCTAAATCCAAACCGGCCATGCCAACATCAAAAACAAAGGGAAACAAATTAAAAAGATTAAAATAAAATTTTTAAAAACTTTTTTTTTTTGGGGTGTTGATTAAATTTGTTTATTTTAAGTAAATCAGCTGGGGAACATATATAAAAAGAAAGATAAAGAAAAGGAAAGGGGAAGGCTCCGGGACTCGATGAATAATAAATAATAATAGACACAGAAATTTGTTTGTTTAATTTAGAATAACAAAAACAAGGAGAAGGATGGAGTGCAGATAAAGGAAAGGGAAGGAGGAGAGGAATTACTCTAAACGCAGACATTTTTCTCACCCCTAAAGTTTTTATATATAAATATTTTATCGTGGTTTTATTTTCTTTTCCTTTCTGAAATGAAGAGAGTATAATACTATAATTCCTACTCCCATTTTCAGCGCGTGGAAGAAACGCCGAGAATACAATTATTATTATTGTTGTTGTTATCATGGGAAGCCTTTTGTATGTCAAGAATTAGCATACTCCCTCATTTTTCTTAATTATTAATATTAAGTAAATAATAGAAATACCTCATAAATTTATAAATTAAATCCTTAAAATTCACAAAATCCTCCCTTAGAGAACCTCTGAGCTTGCCCTATACTTGTTATTGTTGTTGAATGACATTACTACATGATCGCGATTTTATTACCGCACGCAAATGCACGTATCGCTCAACTAATATAGTGATTATTACTCGGATATCGTACCCACATGTACTTATTATTTTTCCTATCAATACTTAAACCAACTTATACTTAACTTAAACTAAACTATTGGTTGAGAAAAAAAGTGGTTAATCTAAAATTAACTGAAAATAAATAAAGACTAATAATAATTTGGAGATAAACTTTATATGCGAGAAGAACTTAGGGTTGTAATTTCATCTAAGCACATAAACAATGGGTTCAGACACTATTCATTCAATTAAGTTGTTACGAATTATTAACTCAGAATATTAAACTATCTACAAGTCTCTCTTCCGATGACCAGGTAAATATATTCAGATTAAACCAATTAACTATATATTTATCTTAATTAATTTAAATCAATTTCATTAAGGTCAAGTTCTATTATCGGCTACGCATGTCCTGCAGGTATATTTCTATCAAGTAGGGAAATATATTTAAAAGAACTAGATCACGCGCTATTATTCTCACGGCTAACCGAAATTTCATCCATTGAGCTCCTAAAAATTTACCAAGACTATTCTATTATTGGCCAGACAAATAAAATATGCATCAAAACATAGTAAAACTAATGATTAAGAGAATAAATAACATGCTTAAGATCCATTATAACCCTAAAGTAATGATTTAGCTATTCATGATATTCAATAAAAATATGTTAATCATTATTACAAAACATGAACTCATAAAAGATAAACTAGAGAGAAAATGGAAGAAAGAACTCTCATTTGCAGTTTTCGACTTCAATCTCCAGCATCGGTTGAATCACTCGCCGTTGTCTTGCTTTAGATGTTCTTCTATGCTCAGTTACTCCAAAAGGTTTTGGGACGAACTTATACTTATATAAGAGGTCTGATGGGTCTTTTCTGATAAAAAATCGAGTTCGAAAAAAGTGGGCAAAAATCCTTCGTGTTGCAACACTCCTCTCCTTCGACGTTGCATCTTGACGCACCCAATTGGTTGCTCTCTGGTTATAATTTTTTCATGTGCGCGTCTTGACGCGCTGTCCAGCGTCGAGACACGCTGGTGATTCTGAAACTTTGCCCAATTTGACTCCAGTTTTGTCATTTCGTCCCTCGTTAAGTCCGGATAAACTGTAATATGATTTTTACCTGCGAAATATACTCAAAACACATCAACGCGTTCATACAACTCGAAATGTACACAAAATATAAAGATAGAGGGGCGGCCGCTTATAACTACAATCTATTTATATTTACCATTACGATTTTTTTTTTTTTTTTTGGAAACGTACCATTACAAGTTAAAAAACTATAAAATTATAATTAAAACTCTCTAAATCAACTTTATAATAGTGCAGTCCGGATACATAGGTTAAACATAGGTCAGTGATGAATGAAAATAATAGATATTTTTCAAGTATATTTATGATCCCTCACTTTATGTTTTTTTTTTAAATTTTTTTTTGATTTTTAGGGTGCATAATATTAAAAAAAAAAAAATCCTAAATTCCTAAAATTATCGAAATACTCAACAGTTTCTTAATTTTAATAGCCTTCAATATTTTAACCATAATTTTATTATTTGATGTTCAATTGATCAAGTGATTCAAACTATTTCAAAAAAAAAATGAAAGATCTACAACCTTGCATACGTTGAAGACTAAATAGAAAGTTTTCCATATCAAAAGTAGGATGGAAGTTGGTTGTCAAGCAGCTTTATTGTCCTAAATTGAGTTGGAAATGTGATTTTCATGATATTTATATAAATGGGACGTCTAAGGTTATTTATTAAGTCTTTTGGGATGTAATTATGTTCTGTTAGAGGCATAAACACTCAAGAAACACCAAACATAAAATGAGAGATCAAATAAGGAGGTGTACGCCACTCGTTCAATAAGTACTAAGTAGTTTGTGATACTAAATTAATTTGTTTAACATGATATTAAGATATATTGTCGTGAAGTAGGTGGTCTAATACTAATATAGATCATATTTAGTTTTTTTTTTTTTTTTTTTTTTTTAAAAAAAATAGATGTAATTTTTTCTTGAGAGATAGTATGCAATTAGAAAGAAAGCATATAGCTTTTAATCTCTAAAGTAACATCAATTTGCATATATTATGATAAAATAATTTTTTTTTTTTTAAATAAATTTTATGAGAAATATATTAGTATTTGAAGTTATAATATAAATGGAAGTTATAATAATGAAATACTTTTTCATTATAAAAGAAGTTTGGTTACAATATTTAAGTGAGTTGATAATTAGAGTGATAACCAGTCATTTGTTTAATAATTTTTATAATATGTTGTGATTGGATCTAAGGTGCACGCGGAAGGAGCGAAGTGTAGTTTCTTTTTATTATTAAATGAAACATTTGACGATAATCAACAAGAGAACCCTAAAGGCAAAAGCTAGCTAATAAGAGGAAAATAAAATTTGTGTGGGTGGGGTTAGATGATACTCCAAGATGTGTTTGTTGGTCATGATTAAGACTTTTAATTATAAATTAATTAAAAGATGAGGTGAAACTAACTATGGTTAAGTGGAGGGGAGGAAGTTGACCAAGTTTGGGTTAACGTGTGAGAGAGAAGAGGAGAGTGACAATCTTATTAAATTATTATTACAAGAAAAATAAATGGGGCAAGTAGGGAGAGGGAGGAGAGATTCTTTGGTGCAACTGTCGTATGGGTGACGTGGAACCACAAGCGAATTAAAAAATGACATGTAGAATTTATTCACCTATTTTTTAGTTGTTTTTTAATTTTTTAGTACGCGTGGCAGTGGATGATTGGCTTGTTGCATGGATGACGTGGTACCACTGTTGTATAGAAGATTTTCTCGGAGAGGGAGATGGTGTCGCCGTGCGTGGGTCTCATTTTTTGCCGTTTCCTTATTGCCACCAAGGACGGCTCCATGGGTGGTTATGAGAAGAGTCGATACATGAAGTTTGTAGGATCCTCAAGTTTTAAATAAAATTAGGACCCCGAATTCAGTTAAAATTCAATTTTTAATGTATAAAATAACTTGTATATTTTTATCATTTACTTATAAGGACCTCATTTAAAAATTTTATTTAGGATCCCATAAAATTTAAAATAATTCAAGATCGCTCATGGACTGCCCACGGCTGTCATCAGCGCCATCCTTGCTTCATTGCCTCCAACTGTGGGATTTCATTTACCAATTACCATGCATGTGTTACTTTTTTTTAAAAAAACAAATAAATATAACACTCATATCGGAATCCAATAGCATATGATTTAGTAATTTTTTAAGTATCAATCTAATTAGGATGTAAAATTTTTATTTTGATGCTTTATCAATTTATTCATATAAAAAAAATTACCATGGATGTGTTTTTTTAGTTAGCAATTTAGCATCTTGATTTTTTTTTTTAAAGAGTCTTATTTGGATTACAACAATTAAATTGTATTGTCGGATCATTGTAAATTGTACTGTCGGATCATCGTTGGCAACGTTAACAACGTGTCAAAATTAATCCACGCCATTATTGATTTTGTGTTTTTCTCTACATTTTTTAACATTTCAATTAATCATTTTTTTTTCGATTTTTTTCATAATCTAATTAATTATGCGTTTATTTCAAATTTTTTAAAAGAATTGAGAACGACAACGCTAAGTTGACAGAATTTTGACCTAATAAGTAAAAAGATCAAAATACCCAATTTACTCCACAAGAAATATGATAAAATCACTTTCCTTACAACAATGAAAAGTTGAAAATATTGTAAAAGTAATTAATAATGCTAACGAATGCCCTAAGGGCACTCGTTAATGATCAATTTTTAGAAAGTCTTCTCATTATTTTTATGAGAAATATAAAAAATTATCAAAACATTAATTACTTTTTACTTTTTCCCATCAAAACTTTAATTTCTCAAAATGGATCCTTAACGAGTGCCCTTAGGGCACTCGTTAACATTTCCCTTAAATAAATTGCCATTAAATAAGAGACATTTTCGTCTTTTTACCTATTAAGTCAAAATTTAAGTATTTAATATTTTTTTTTGAATTTTTTTTTTAAATTTTGTTAAAATTTCACTGCCACTATATCGATGTTATGGCTCTACCATAGTTGACATTCATAGATATAACTCAATTCAAAAGCTAACTTGAGAGTATGCTGATTTTCTAGCTCCATCACGGTTGAAATTCGTGGGCATAATCAACTCAAAAATCAGCTTGAAAATAGATGGTTGTCCAAAGCTTACATGAATTTTAAGTTTATTCTTTTATCTCGGACATCCTCAATATTTCCCTCATATTGATGTGAATCAAGGACCGCCCTAGAAGATTGATAAATTACATGTTTCAGAAGGGTCAATCACAAGACAACGAGTTAAGAAGATCAAGTAATGTAAGGTCTAGTATTGAAGACTGATGAACACTAAAAAAATATACATTTATTAAAAAGAAAATTAATAATTTTACACTTGTAGTTTCATTAATCCTATTAATTTAGCACATTTGTGAAATAATAATTTTTTGTATATTTTTATTGTGATTTTTATTTCTTATGTAGATGAAATAATACTTTGGATGCTTAATTAGAAAAATGGTCATAACATTTGGATTTTGGAGACCAGAAACTTGAAAGGGCGTTCTAACAATGTATAATTTCGGAAATTCCAACTTTGCATAATTTTCGTATTTTGGTCATAATTTTTTACTCCAATATCGGAGTAAGGTGATTTCAGTAACAGATGAAAGAAGACTCAAAGATCTACAACTTTGAAGTTCACAAGATTTTCTAATTCTGAGGTTTTCATGGCCGAAATTGATGAAAAATCCAAAGTGTGTAATGTGTAATTATTAAAGTCATTATAAAAAAAAAAGGAAAATGACAATTTACAATTGTCAAACTTCTTGCATGTTTGGTAGAGAAAATGGTTGAGAAAGCTTGCAAAATTTCTATAAATAAATGTTCTCCGCACCTCATTTTTCTCAGCCCAGATTTCCATAGTTTTCTCTGAAAATTTTTGGATTTCTAGTTTTTGTGTGTTTTTTTTTAAAAGCTTTCTTGTAATTTCTTTTTCTTTTATTAATAAAATTATGTGTATTTTTATTCAAATTATGAGTAGCTAATTTCTTTTTGCTGGGGTAAATGGAGAAGCTTTTAATATGAAAATATAGATTAATCTCACTTATATTATAATATGGAAATTGTAATCTAATGATTAATATTTAATTTAATTCTGGATTAATTATTGATAAATTTTGTTACCGCCTATATGACTGGTTTTATTTATTTGGCATAATTGAGTACCTAATTAGACTTGTTATAGACAAAGTTATCACCGCCTTTATGACTGATTTTATTTGTTTTGGCATAATTAATTCCTGAAATAAATTAATTGGGTAATAGTGACAATTTATATATTATAAAAAGTTAGATTTCTAAATTTGAAATATTAAAGGTGGATCCCCTAGCCCCAACATTTTATTTTATTATTACAGTTCAATTTAAAAAAATTTCAATCACTTCAAAAAAATTCAATCTTTTTCTTTCCACTCAAATTATTATTTTATCATATTAAATATATTTCATGTGGATCGACCCCGGACTTACCGGGTTATTTTATTACTTCGACACTCTTATACTTGGGAGTAAAAAACCATTTTTTAAGCGTGTCAAGTTCTTGGCGCCGTTGTCGGGGAATATAATTTAGTAGATAGAATAATAATTTAACATCCTTGTATATTTTTTCTTTTATTCTTATTTTTATTTTTATTTTTATTTTTATTTTGTACTTTTTTTTTCTCTATCTCATTAGATCTAATCACCACATTAGGTGGATTTAATCTACCACTAGATGATTGTTGTTATTGTTATTATTATTATTTTGTAAGTATTGCATTTTTAAATTTCAGTAGTGTGCATTTAGGTTGCATGAGACATTGGTCTCAATCATCTAGTGGTAGATTAAACAGAGAGTCTCCATCACTTTCGTCGCCAAACAAAATGGTCGATAACCAAAATGAAAATCCACCTACCCTAGTTGAAAACTCAGTTGATCAAGAAGAAACGAGTCTCAACATGACGATCTTAATCATCATAGGACACTCAGACAATTCATAAATCTTGCTAGGACATGATCACCATATTCTATTATTTTTCCCCCAGATGCAACACCTTTCAATTTTAAGTCAGATGTCATCCTACTTTTACCCACATTTCACGGTCTAGAATAAGATAATCTTTATCAACACTTACAGTGTGTTTGGTTGGGGGGTTTTCGAGGGGAGGGGAGGGAATGGGAGGGGTTATTTTAAATTATGTTTGTTTGGTTCAATTTTTTTAAGGGGAGGGGAGGGGAGCAAAATCCCTCATAAGCCAATTTTAGCTCCCCTCCAAAAGTGGGGGGTTTTGGAGGGGAGAGAAAGTGAGCATTTAAAATTTTAAATAAATTGACTAAATTATCCCTACTTATACATTAAAATCCAAAATTATCCTAATTACAAATCCCTCTAATATTTGCTTCACCATTCAAACCTAGCTACTGGTTTGATGCTTGTTTTAATTTTATTTTTAATAACACGTATTATGTAGAGCTTTTAATTTTAATTTTATTCTTTGTTTAATTCAAAGATAATATAAGCATATATTGTTTTAATTTTATTTATAAAAGGCCATAAGGATACAATAGTAAATTAGTTTTAAAATCTCTCATCTCACTTCTTGAACCAAACATATATCTAATTAAAAACCATCACAACCAAACATATATTTAATTAAAATCTCTTCCCTTCCATCCCCTCCCCTCCTTTCCCCTCCATTAAAGGGAATTTGAAGAGGTATGTAACACTTGCACATGCCAAAATTGCAGCTTGAATATAATTCGATTAAAGTTTTTTCCCTTTTCTTTAAGGATAAAGCTAAAATTTGACTACAGAACCTTAGGCCAGGATCCATCCGAACATGGGATGATTTGCAAGAACAGTTTCTAAAAAAATTCTTTCCCCCTCATAGGTCAAACTCGTTTAAGAGGAGAATCACAACCTTCACACAAGAGCCGGGGAAAATATTTTACCAATGTTGGAAGAGGTTTAAAGAGATGTCAAATATTTGTCCACATCATTGGTTTGAAATAGGGAGGCTGGTTGCCTACTTCTACGAGGGTTTAACAGCTCAAGGTAGATAAGTAGTGGAAATGATGTGTAATGGTGAATTTAGGGACAAAAATCCCGAAGATGCATTAGATTACCTAGAACACGTAGCAGAGAATGCACAACAATGAGACACAGTTGGCACTTATGAGTCATTTGTAAAACCACAGCTATATGGTAGAGGTATGTTTAACCTTAGGGAAGACCATGACCTTTCTACTAAGTATGCATCTCTAGCTAAAAAAGTTGAGGCATTAGAAATGAGGAAGAGTGATCATGTTAAGTCAGTTCAAGAAATCATATGTCAAATCTGTAATTCAAATAGACATGTCACACAAGTTTACCTGTAATGACTGTGAATTTCAACTACTATTACACTGTGGAACGAGTGTCTCATAAAATAAATTATGTTCGGAAACATATACCCTCGTGAGATGACTATCAATCAATTCTTCGAGAATCCGTTATTAGATGCTACAATATTTCATTACGGACAGATCATGGTATTTGGACCGTAACTTTCTCATACGAACTCCGCTTTTTATTAATTTTATATCGTCGGAAATCTGAGATCAATACCTACAACTTTCGCGTTGAACGTTTTTCCAAATCCAAACCAAAAATGGGCTGAAAATACATATCAAAAATTTGGATGAATAGTACTCGAGGGCATTCTAGTAAATTCCAAAAGTTTCTCCAAAATTCTACACTTTTCTAATTTTTAAATGGCAAGTATAAAAATGAATCACTATTCATGTATCTCTAAAATAAAAAAAAAAAGAAAGAAAGCAAACAAATAGAAGAATAGGAGGAGGAGGAGAAAGAAATAGAAGGAGAAGAAAGAGAGAAGAAGAAAGAATAAATAGAGAAAAATGGCTTAGAAATCATGGAAGATGATGGAAACTACAAGAAAGAAGGTAAGGTTCACTTGACCCAAATTTTGAATATGAAGTTTTGAGGTTATTGAAGTTTTGTTAGTAAGGTGGGCATGTAAATGATTGCATTTAGATGGATAATAATATAAGAAACTAATTATGTTATGTAATGACCAATTCATGGTTATGTTAGATTTAGGGTGATTTGGGAATGTTGGGATATAGGAGTTGTGGTTGATGAGATGGTGGTTTAGTATGTGTGAAATTGAGTGTAATAAGATGGGTTGTGTGTTAGTGATGCATTTGGGTGAGGAAGATTTAAGAAAACAAAAACAGAATCCTGGGAAACTGGTTCGCGTCGCGACGCACAAGGGCTTTGCGTCGTGACGTGCAATGGAAAAATTGGCGAACGTTTCTGGAATGCTGCGCGTCGCGATGCACAAGGAATTGCGTAGCAATGCGTGACCCAAAATCATCCCAAAAAAGTTTTAAACCATCCTAGTTCCACCATAGAGTGTTAGAGACCACCCTTAGGGTCTCGTACATACATTACATCTTATACAAGCATGATATACCTAGTGACGATATCACATACTTAAATTAAGAAGTTTAGCCCAGTTCTGAACTTGCCTTATGGTTTACAATCTAACCAAATTACCACTTATAGACCATTGCAGGAATTGCAATTTCCTTCGACGAGGTGGTAAAGCACCAGCCGGATCCCAATCTGTGAGTGGACACTCTCATTTTAAACTGACTTTCATTATTTTTAGTATCAGACTTATTTTTAAGCTTTAGGGTGTTAGACAAATTTTATTAAAGTTGTTATATGGAAGTTTATTTTTAAGTTTATGCGTGAGATAGAAATGTTTTTCAAACATGAGATTTATGGTTTTCGAGGCATGGGGGAAAAACCCACCTCAATATGTAACTTGTTACAGACTTGGAATTGACAAATGACATGTGCACATGTAGAGGACTAGGGGACGACGATACGTAACGCCCCCAGATCCTAGTTCAGGACTAGGGACGACAGATGCCCATAGATCCTAATTTCAGAGCTTGGAGGGTAGCATAGATCTGCACCCATAGTTCTAGTTCAGTGGCTTGGGGGACGCGATACGTAACACCCCAAGACCACTAGTTTCAGGGACAGTAGTTCCATGTTTTGGGGGACGACGATATGTAACACCCCAAAGTCATGGATTTACACTCCTGGCTCTAGTTAGGCGTATGAGGGAGGGCGATATGTAACGCCCCCATACGTCAAGTTTTTCCGAGACAGATAAGTTTACAGATATCAGGTTTCCAGAAAACAATTTTCAGAAATAATTTTCAGAATAGATCTTTCATATACAAGTTTACAGAACCAGACTTTCAAAAGTAGACTTCAGAAAGATAAGTTTTGTAAAAGAGATTTCAGACAAGGTTTATCAGAAGAAGTGTTTTCGTATAAAGTTATTTTTGAATTGTGGTTTAGAATCCATATATTTATATAACATTATTTCAGTTTTGTCCATTCACTTAGATCGTATAACGGTCTTGTTGGGTTTTCTAGGTCAAACCAAGATCAAATTAAGCAATGAAAGGTGCGAATACATCAAAATAAAGTAGCAGAAATACTCACTTTGATCGGCTTTTGGATGCGATGAACACAAAAAAATCTTCATGAGTTTCGGCCAAGCCCTCCATGGTTGTCCTCATTGTGTTGTTCTTCAAGCTCCAAGCTTTGAGAATGATGATTCCATGCTCATGAATGAGTTTCCCTATCACCTTTGTAAGACTCTTTAAGTGTGCTAGCACCATGAAAAATTTGCTACAAATCTTCCATTAGTTTCTTTTAACTCTCGGCCAATGAGAGAATTTGAGAGAAAAATGGCACCAAGTGCCGTGAGGGAGAGAATAGAAGAAGATGTGTGTGTTGTTTTGATTTCAAAAATCAAATACCCTTATTCCACTTTCCAAAAATGGTATAAGGCATTAAAACCTTCAACAACTCACATCAATCAAAAGTGTCAAGATGTCAATCACCAAAAAAGTGACAAGACTTCCATCACTTGAGTGACTAATGATATGACGCGTGATATGACTTGTGGGCCCCACTTGATTCAAAATACGAGTGGGCCCACAACACATCCCGGGCTCGGGTTCGCTAATTTCGAATTAACGAATTTTCCGTTGCGACGTAATTAAATCAAATTTAATTAAATAATTATGCCTAGCAAAATTACTATTCACGTCGCTAGCGAATTAATTCTAAATTAACTCTCGTCGCCCGAATCAAAATCTAATTTTAATTCCGCGTCGAAATCTAATTTCTTATAATATATCGAATATATTATTTTATCGATTAATTCCAAATTAATCGTTCTCTCTCTTTTAATTGAATTTTATCCCAGATAAAATTCTCCCCGCAATTAATCCTAGATTAATTTTCTTTATCTTATAATTAATCCTAGATTAATTATGTTCGAGTCATACGTCATCGGTGAATCTTCGGGAAGCGACCCATGAGATCCTTGGATATGTTGGTAGTAAATCCGGTCGTCAGACTGTCCGAACACGTACGTACATAGTATTACGTTTTTACCGATTTACAATACATGGTTGGGTTCTAGCAAAGCACCGTGCCTACCCAATTCTCCAGAAATATTCTTAAAGGAATAATAATATCTGTATCAGGCGTAGTATACGTAGTATTGCATATTGCGATCCAGTATCGGATGTCACATGCAAGGCATAGGGCTGGAATTGTGTCTGCTCCGTACGAAGCATATATCAGATCTCTGGTAACTAGTCTCTATAATCGGATAAACATGACCTAGTCATCTTATCCCGATAGTTGCAGCATAAAAGAGTACTAGTTTCGTATCCTGCGTGACCATCATCTCCATATGACTGAAGTGAAACTTCCATCTTGACATCACACCCAATACACTACGATTCTTAATATACCCAGAAGAGGCATACACAGAACCTGTTAAAGCCCTGGACGACCAAAACCAAAGTATACTGATTGTCGCAAGTATTAGCGATGCAAGTCTCATGTTAAGACCAAATACACCTACCCTGATTTGGACTTCCATAGACACATAGTCATACTACCAATGGAATTCTGAGGGGTCTATCCAGAGCGAAGCGTTTCCGTACCATCGGCAAACACAACCTCCTATTACACTTGCATGAGTATCCAATACCCAAATATATGAGAACTATGCCGTTATGCTCCACAACGCGCACAAGTGCAATACTAGTCTATTCCGCATTATCGATGTCCAATCTCGATAATACTACGACTATGGATGTTTTAATGATTAAACCTTAGTTGATTAATACTGTCTCATATCTTATTAATCTGGAACTAATCATATGGACTTTTATCATTTATATATCCCGGTAATCCAATTACAAATGATAAAAGAGAAATTTCCTTTGTCACATAGTTCATTTGTACAATAACACCATGTTCTGTACAAATAGTGATGCTATGGGTCATAATTGTCCAACAATCTCCCACTTGGCCTATAACCAATCACTCAACTGTCCTACACCTGAACTATGTACGGTTCGCTCAAACTTCTGCTGAGAAACTTCTTTCATCAGCAGATTTGCAAAGTTATCATCTGATGCGATTTATTCGATCATCACATCGCCACGATGTATGATCCGAACGAATCAGATGAATAGTTGAAGTATATACTTGGATCGTTGATGAGACCATTAATTCTTTAGCCTGTGCTGTAGCTTAGCTAAGCTGCTAACAGAACTACTCCTAATCTAATTAGGATTATTGTAGATCCAAATCGCTTCTATTGCTGCCTCAACTGTAGCAATATTCCGCTTTTGTTGTTTATTCGGCAACATTATCTTGCTTGGAAGATTTCCAGCTCACTGTTCCGTTATTCAAACTATATAGTATCCTTATTACGACTTATAGTCGTTTTTATCGGTTTGGAAACTTGCAACGGTGAACCCAGTCACTTCAAGTTCTTCTCATCCATGACTTAAGAAAGCATCCTTAGTTCATCTAAGATACTTAAGGATGTTCTTAACATCAATTCAGTGACCATCACTTGGATTGGTCTGATTGTGACTCCATATGCTCAAAGCATATGAGACACCAGGTCGTGTACATATATTTTAATGTACGAGTTCTCGAAGAGTGCCAACAACTTTTAGATCTATCACAGTAGATCCTTATTCCTAGAATAAAGGTTGTCTCTCCCAAGTATTATGTGGAGAATTTTTCATGAAAGCCAAGCTTTCACCGATTATATTATGGGAATGTCATTTCCAAGAAATGATATATCATCATTATTTAGGACAATCACTGTCAGTGCTCTCCCACTAACCTCCTTATATACACAATAATCATTTTCATTTTTGATTAAATCATATACCATTATGATTACATCAAAACGACAGTTCCAAGAACGTAATGCTTGCTTCAATCCATAAATGGATCGAAATAACCTGCAAACCTTGTTTGCATGTTTTGGTACGACAAAACCGTCAGGATGTTGTAAACATCCTCCAAAAGGTTTCCGTTTAAGGAAATGAATTTTGAAGTTCAGCTGCCATATTTCATAAATGAAACATGCAGCATTAGCAAGCATTATCCAAATGGATTTAACTATTGCAACGAGTAAAAGGTTTCATCATAATCGACACAATATTGATAACGATACCTTTTCGCTACAAGCCTAGCTTTGTACGTTGATATGTTGCCATCCATGTATGTCTTCCTTGAAGACTCATATAGTACCAATAGACACAATGCCTTCAGGTACATCAACTACTGTCTAAAAAACTTGGTTGATATACATGGAATCCATTTCGGACATCATGGCACTTTGCCATAATAGGGAGTCGATACCTTGTATCACTTCCTCATACGTAGTCGGTTTGTCTTCCTCAATAAGATTGACATCTACTTGAGGTGAGATCAGAAACCCATACCTCTCAGGTTATTTTCTGACTCCCTCCGACTTGCGCGGGTCTTGTGTATTCAAAGATTATTGGTATAGTTTCATCCCTGATGAACTATTTGTGTTCCATTAAGGAATCGGTGCCTGGAACATTATTACTATGATTTTCATCGAGTTTTACTTTCCTCTCACTTACCACTGCATATAGGTATTCCTTTTAGGAAAACCGCATGGAGAGCAACAATTACATTGTTCTCATGTGAGTTGTATAAGTACTATACTTTGGTTACCCTTGGATAACCTACAATTAGGCACTTATCCAATTTGGGTTCTAGTTTGGTATCATCCAAACATATGCCCATCATTCACAAATCTTCAGGAATGAGAAAATCTGGTTTCTTTCCTGTTCATATCTAATATCAAAATCTGTCTAACATATTTTTATGGAACCTTATTCAAAATAAGTATTGCACTGTTTAATGCGTATCCCTAGAAGGAAAATGGTAGCTCAGAGCGACTCATGATTAACCTTATTATGTCTAACAAAATTCGGTTTCTCCGTTTGGACACACCACTCAATTGAGGTGTTCCGGGAGGAGTCCACTGTGAAAGAATACTATACTCTTTCAAATAATTGAGAAGCTTATTGCTTAAGTATTTCCATCACGGTCTAACCGTGATAGTTTTAATACTTTAGCCGATCTGACTGTCTACTTCGTGTTGAAACTCTTTGAATTTATCAAAAGTTTCCGATTCGTGTTTCAAAAGAAACAGATAACCATAACGCGATGCCACATCCATAAAGGTTACGAAGTATTCACATCCACCTCTAGCCTAGCTAGATATGGGTCCACTTACGTCCCTATGAACGAGGGCTAACAGATCGATGACACTTGCACTTTTACCAAGTAAAATGTGTTTTAGGCACTTTGCCTACCAAACAAGATTCGTAGACATCATTTAAATAGAATCAAATTTGTCCTAGTACCCACTCTTCAAAAGTGTGGATATACGAGTCTTGTTTAATATGTCCCAAACAACAATGCCACAAATAAGTCTCATCTAATTAATCAGTTTGAGCTATTTGTTTGTCATGTCATATGTATGAGATTCATTTATATTCAAAATATAAATACTGTTATTCACATCTAATGTGTTTATCTCAATACCATCTTTATAAAATAAAACAATTTAGTGTTCTAGAATATAAAGGTATATCCGCAACGGATTAAACTTAGATATAGAGATAATGTTTCTAGTCAAACTAAGTACATGCCCAAATGGTAGTTCCTAAACTTAGGTTTCTACGGTTAAAACAACAACTCTCGTCCCGTTTCTGATTAGCAGATCAATCTCAACTGAAGTCAGTCTCCTGCTCATCAGCAGATTCTACACAACAGTAACATATCTTATGTACCACATCTAGTATCAAAAATCCAATTTTGAAACTAATAGTGAACATGTTTATGCAAACATACTTGAAGCCGGAGCCTTACCCCGCCTTTATTTCCTTCATGTCTGCCTTGTCCATACGGCAGTCACACATCCAGTGACCCCTTTTAGAAGCTCTGGCTCTGCCTCCTTGAGCATAGCCATCAACTCTCCAAGAGTTTACTCTTGGTTCACAATGAATCTGCCCTAGCTTTCGGGTAGAGACTATAAGATCAAATCTTTGGAAGTCTCGACCACGTAGGTAATGCCCAACTAACCTAGCTGATCGATGTCAGCAATCATCCAGTGCTCGACAGATGTACCCTCTGACATACATGAGCGAAAGAGCTTCTTATGCAATTTGTACTTCTAAGATCTAAGAATAGATCTATGAAGATCTTTAATTTCATCATCATGGTACAATGATCTAATCCTTAATTTTGACGACGGAATTAAAGAGTTATTGCGGTAAGCATAACAGATTGAGCACTAAAGTTATCATCACCATGAGTCTTCCAAAGCTCATGCTCTACTATTTGCTCAACTCCGGGCTTAGGCCCGAGATGTCACTCTATCAAATAGAATAACTTCTCAGTTCCCAGGACTACCATGAGGTTCTATTCCCAATTGAAAATTAAAGCCGTTTAAAGACATTTTCTCCTAGGAATATGTTTTAAACACTAATCTTTCAGTTATCTTGATACTTATAGTCCAACTATCCAATCAACGATTTCAGGTACTATGGAATATAATGATTACTATAGTCTAACTATATAATCAACTATAATTTGTTTGGTTAAATTCAAATATATTGATTACTATAATCCAATTATATAATCAACTATAAATGAGTAGTTTGAATACAGTCCAACTGTTTAATTAAAACAACGATTAAATATTAGTCCAACTAATATATATTTAGTAATGACGAAAAATGAAATGAGCGCGTATTGGCAAGTATCTAAACGAAATTGCAAATTTAATACTTGCCTCCCACTTTTTTCGGCGAGCCTCTAACCCTCTGTTGAGTACTCGGGAAACCTTGTTTCCTAGTGGGCTAGGATCCCGTTAAATAACACACAACCTTGACTTTGGCCAACAAATTGTATGAAACTTAACTAGGTAGATCTTTAAGATCAATTGGATCTCATCCAATTCCTAGATCCAGTAAGTGGACATCCAAGTCCAAAACATATATCTAATATATGCCAATATATCCGATATATTCCCTAATCTTTTTCCTCTTAATCAACTAAGTCTTGGCTTTGGCACAACAAACTTAATGATTCCAGTTAAGCGTGACCATTGACCTTGGAAAGCTTCGTAATCGATGTCGATGGACAATAAGTGATCTTGACTTTGGCCAACAAATCACAACTTGGACAAGACATGTGATATGGAACAAAACCTTCATGATTCAAACACATCCGCGATGGACAAAGGTCTTGACTTTGGCCAACAAACCAGTGCCAATCTTGGATCTTGAGAATGAATCATTCAATGGAAGGAAAAACGATTAATATTTGTTGAGGGTTTTCACGTAATTGGCAACCAATTAATTATCTTTGATTAGGTCTCATCATACACCCTTAAACATGCATTCTAAAAGCATAATAAGACGCGATAAATAAATTAATAATGATATGCGGATGGATATTTAAAACATTTTGTTCTAGTAGAACAAATCTCTCCCATTCCTCTCTCCCGCTAGCACAATCTTACTTCTACCCAATTACATAACACTTCTAAAGAAACCTCATTTACATTGAGGGGAATAGGTGATAAGAGAAAACAAAGAATCAAGAGGTAATAGGCTGGACACGCATGTCCAATTTAATAAATTCTAAATTTATTACAACAATTTCCAAAATTGCCCTCACCCATCTAATATACATCTGATATAATTATTCATACATCACATCCATGTATTCACACAAAGCATGTTATCAATCAATCTAATCCAATTAATTAATCTGAAATTGTGAGCATCCAATGTTCAAACAACGATTTGATTTGCGCGAGTCCAACTCGTTTTAAGAATAAGTACTCAAAGTACGAATTCTTGAATTATATCAAACTACAATATTAAATCCAATTTAATTTGTGTTCAATACTAATTCTTTATTTAATTCTAAATTAAATAATTACACTTTATTAATGAGCCTTTGCGACTTAGATTCTAAATCTAATCTTAACGGGTCTCAAAGCCCAATTAACATCCAATGTCAATTTAATTAAAGTCCAATGGGATTTCAATTAATTTATAAGGCATGGACTTTGGCAACCAAAGCCCAATAAGGAATCACCATTTGCCAAAAATCAATTTAGGCCCATTAGGCCCAATTAAAATTTTAAAGGCCCATTTTATCATATTTGGACTTTATGGAAATGGTTTTAGGCCTAATTAGATCCAACCAATTAACCTAAACCAAACTTGGCCCAACCAACCCCATTAAGCTCAAATACAATATTTAAGCCCAATTCCAAATTTAGCCCAACTAATTAAATTCCAATATTCCAAAATCATAATTTATTCAATTTAAAGTGCATTAGCCATAATTAATTAGTCAAATTAACATTTCCAAAATACCAATTACACTAATTAATCATGCTTTATTTGTTCAACACATGTCCAATATTATTGAAACAAAAATCATCTCATTTCATGCTTTGAAGCTCACGGCATTTTGGGGTTTTTAAAATCAATTTCGATTTCAATCCATTTAAATCTTAAATCAATTTATCCCAAGTCCTTAAACTCATTCAATGATCAAAAGAACAAAAAATACCATGACTTTAGGGCTATACTCACATTCGGCCAAGCAAAATTTTTGGGGGAAAAATAATCCAATTCAATTTTTTATCAAATTGATCATGCATAACTCTAAGTTATCATCATTCAAACATACTCAAACAATCAATTTTATCAAATCATGCTCAAATCAAATATTTTATCGATTAATCCCAGATAAAATTCTCTTCAATTAATCCTAGATTAATTTTCTTTCTCTTATAATTAATCCTAGATTAATTATGTTCGAGTCATACGTCATCGATGAATCTTCGGGAAGCGACCCATGAGATCCCTGGATATGTTGGCAGTAAATCCGGTCGTCAGACTGTCCGAACACGTACGTACATAGTATTACATTTTTACCGATTTACAATACATGGTTGGGTTCTAGCAAAGCACCGTGCCTACCCAATTCTCCAGAAATATTCTTAAAGGAATATATAATCTGTATCAGGCGTAGGCGTAGTATACGTAGTATTGCATATTGCGATCCAGTATCGGATGTCACATGCAAGGCATAGGGCGGAATTGGAATTGTGTCTGCTCCGTACGAAGCATATATCAGATCTCTGGTAACTAGTCTCTATAATCGGATAAAAATGACCTAGTCATCTTATCCCGATAGTTGCAGCATAAAAGAGTACTAGTTTCGTATCCTGCGTGACCATCATCTCCATATGACTGAAGTGAAACTTCCATCTTGACATCACACCCAATACACTACGATTCTTAATATACCCAGAAGAGGCATACACAGAACCTGTTAAAGCCCTGGATGACCAAAACCAAAGTATACTGATTGTCGCAAGTATTAGCGATGCAAGTCTCAGGTTAAGACCAAATACACCTACCCTGATTCGGACTTCCATAGACACATAGTCATACTACCAATGGAATTCCGAGGGGTCTATCCAGAGCGAAGATGTTTCCGTACCATCAGCAAACACAACATCCTATTAC
>SKCR01003920.1:0-36342 GCA_019454045.1 Zanthoxylum bungeanum | reverse complement strand
AAGAAAAGTCGTATATGCGCACATTGATGTACCTGAAACATAAAGTGATAATTCAAATAACAATAATTTTTTATTAGAAAAGTATGAACAATAACACAATAAAATAAAGAAAAATGAGAGAGCAAATGAGAGTATAAACTAGAGAATGATTTTATTCATTTTTAGTGTGTAGAAATAAAGAGATGAGCTGTCCTTTTATAGTTACATGATCACAATATAAAATAAATGACTTAATAAAATCAATGGTCTTGGATAATAATATCTTGGGAGTTATAGGTAGACAAAGGGTTGTTAGTGAGGAAAGATTGAGAGTTGAGTTATGAACATCCATATAATTATAATTTGTTTATAACACTCCCCCTTAGATGTTTATTATACAAAATCTGCCTCATTAAAACTTTAATAGGAAAAACCCAATGGAAAAAAACCTAATAAGAAAAAAGAATACATTATATAAAGTATTTTCCCAATACATATGCTCAATTCATCTTGTTGTAGGTGCTTTTTTAGTTTCACCTAGATCTTTGAGTTGACGCATCCCAATTTTATGTAAATAGATCTGCAAGATTATCACTTGAGCGTATTTGCTGAATATTTATATCACCACCTTTTTAAAGTTCGCTTGTATAAAAGAATTTTAGTGATATATGTTTGGTACTATCACCTTTTATATAACCTCCTTTAATATGTACAATACAAACAACACTATCTTTATATAATGTTGTGGGGTTATCTTTAATTGATGACCATCCACATGCCATATGCATTCACGACTTGCTTAATGGACGATAAATATTTTTGAATGATTTAAAGAAGCTGCGACCATTATTTGCTTCAAATATCACCATGATATAGTAATATTACCAGAAGTAAATAAATAACTTATATGTGATCGGGCTTTATATGGATAAGAAAGATATCAATATCCAATTAGTGGTGCTTTGATCCATTTGAATAAAATAAGCTCATATCAATTGCTCCTTGAAGATAGCGTAAAATATGCTTTACACCATTCCAGTGCCTTCGAGTAGGTATAAAACTCTACTTATCAATAAATTGACAGAAAATGTAATATCAGGCCGAATATAATATGCAAGATACATAAGTGCACCAATTGCACTTCTTCAAGACCAAGAACTTCTTCACCATTCTTTTGAAGACGAAATTGATCTTTCTTCACATCAAGAACCATGATCGGAGTGCTTAATGGATAAACGCCTTAATATTTATTTATTTATTTTTTTTTTGAGAATTAAATCCTTGACTTAACCCAATTTTATAATCACATTATTTAATCTAGTTTTGTAACCACATCCATTAATATCAAAATAAATTATGAATTTTATTATAATTGAAATCTAAATTTAATTAATCGTTACTTATATTAAATCTGAATTTAATCATCTCTTATTACATTTTTATAGAGATAAATTTCACTGAAATTTTCTCTTGCTATCACACAATATAATTTATTGCAAACATTGATAAAGAAAATAAATTTATTTATTACCACATCTTTATAACTATGATTTTTATATACTCATTAAGTACATAAAATATCATACGCCATCAGTTTGTCTTGTCACAAATTTTATTAAATTTAATTACAATATATTAATCAATTCAAAAACATAATTAACATATGTAATACTCAATAAAATAAATGATTTTATTTTATTAATTTTGAGTTTAAATAAAAGTTTAGCTCCTACATCCATTTAACAAAATTAAATTTATTCAGTACACAAATTCATAAGTATTCTCTTATTTGAAATGTCCCCGAAATTCCACTACAAGCAGGACACTATTGCATGTAGTGATATCCTGGACATTTTTAGCTTTCTACATTGTACATGTCTAGTAGTTGACCATTAGCACAATCATTTTGCTCTATGTAATACCCAGAATTTTCGGAATATTTCCGGAAAGTTCCCGAATTGAAGATAAGGTCTCGAAATAAGACGATGTTGGAGAAAAAGAGTTTAAGTGTTGAAAAATAAGTTGTAATATTTTAAAGTGGAATTTAATTGCACTGAAATCACATAATTTAAAAGAACGTGTTACATGAATTTTTATATTTTTCTATACGTGGAAATTTTATTATTTCGATTATAAGAATAGTAAACGAACTCTCATTGAGTTGATTCTTAAATCATTGAACTCATTTTTTTTTTTAGTAGAACAACTTTCATTTTGAATATTTTTTTGAAATTTATACTAGAAAGACCTCAAAAATATAATTTTCTGAATGAGTACAACGATATGGAGCAAATTACAATTTCGTCCGGCCAATTTGTGACTTTTAGAAAGCTTATTTGATATACCCATAAGTTTTCACATATTAATAAAATTCCAAAAGTCACAAAAATTCTCTCCACACACCCCCATGAAGAGAGAAGAGGGAGACGGCCACCGACTGACCATCTGACCCCAGTCTGCCAGCGGGATGGCATCGCCAAGTGCGGCGGACCACACCCTGTCCAATGGTGGCCAGCGGGGGCTCCATTATCACCACAGATGGCTGAAAATGGAGAAGAACATGTGCCACCGCTATATCTCGGTCATGGCTCATAATTTTGTTTCACGATGCAATCCACCCATCAAATCGAAGCTTGTAGGATGTATTACGAGGCTGCAGTGGCAGTTTTATCGATCGACACTCGGTTTCACGTAGAACAATGAAGAAAAATTTGGTGAATAGTAATACCTATTCCTACGCGTTCATGGGAGTGTTAGGAGTCCGCTGGTGCCCTCAAAATTTCGCTAAGACATCCCGGTAAAACTCATTTTTTGACATAATTAGTTTATGCTCGAATGCTTCAAGTAGTTTTGTAAAGTAATGTATTGATATGTATAGGAATGAATAAACTAGAATGTTTTGAATTTGTGGTGTTGGCAAAATTCTAGTGAAATCAGAGAGAATTAGATCGATCCGGTATGTGAGTTTTTGGTAAAAACTCGATTTCATGTACGTCGATGCTTTGATGAATGTAATGATAGATATGAGTTAATTATGATGATGTTTAGATGGTTCTGAAATGTTCTGGAAGATTCAGGATCATTCTGTAGCGCTATCGGAAATTTTTTCGGAAGATTTTTTGAAAATATGTAATTTGAGAACTCGTGCTAATTGGTCGATTTAAGACAACGTATAATGATGAAATAAGAGTTCTAGACATTTTTTTTGGGTGGAACTAGAAAGATCTGAAAATTTCCGGATCCGTCCGTAATATTTTCGGACTTTTCAGAAGATTTTCTGAATTCTAGCAAAAACTGAATCTAATGATATGAATGTGTTATACTTGATATGTTAAGAGTAATGAAACTAAAATCGTTAAAAACAAATTTGATTTGGGTACTCTAGGGAGATCAATAATTATGTTATTTAGTTAGTTTTTTCATGATGTGACGGTTCTAACCATCTTTTTATGTTATAGATGGAGGAAGGAAAAGACTAGCAGCTGACCCCAAGCAAGTACCTCACCGTGGTGTTTCCTTGAATAGACATTATATTAGGACGGGCTAGTTATAGATAAATGTTTGTGTGTGTGCTTAAGCTGGTATGTAAAGTTAAAGATTCGTAGAAATATGAAATGAGAATTTCAAAAGTATTATAGATGTATGTCGAGTAGAACAACGATGATGTGATATAGAAATAGATGTGTGTGTGCGTGTGTACGTGTGTACGTGCCAACGTAACTTTTAGCAGTTATACTAGTAAAAGAGTTTTATAGGTAATATAAGGAAATTAGAACTTCACTATCAGGTTTGGGTACTGAGTTTACGTAAATGACTTTGACTACTGTGATATCATAGCTATGAGTATCTCTGTGTTAGGAATTATAATTTAATACAGTAACATGTAGTTGTTGTAAGAGCGTTGATATGTATAGTGAAACTCCATACCAGAGTATGTGTGCCATTTGTGTATTTAATGTATGATGATGATGACATGATTGATGTGTTGGACAATTATGACCCATAGCATCACTATTTGTACAGATCATGGTGTTGTTGTACAAATTAACTATGTGACAAAGGAGATTGCTCTCTTATCATTTGTGATTAGATCACCAAGATATATAAATAATAGGAGGTCCCTATGATTTGTTGCTGGATTGAGAATGATATGAGATAGTATCAGTCCACGAATGATAAATCATTAAATATCCCTAGTCAGAATATTATCGAGATTGGACATCGATAATGCGTAAAAGACTAGTATTACACTTGTGCGCGTTGTGAGGGCATAATGACATAGTTCTAATATATTTGGGTATAGGATACTCATGCAAGTGTAATAGGAGGTTGTGTTTTACCGATGGTGCGGGAAACAGCTTCGCTCTGGATAGACCCCCTCGGAATTCCATTGGTAGTATGACTATGTGTCTATGGAAGTCTGAAATCTGGGTATGTGTATTTGGTCTTAACCTGAGACTTGCACCGCTAATACTTGCGACAATCAATATACTTTGGTTTTGGTCGTCTAGGGCTTTAACAGGTTCTGTGTACGCCTCTACTGGGTATATTGAGAATCGTAGTGTGTTGGGTGTGATGTCAAGACGGAAGTATCACTCCAGTCATATGGAGATGATGGTCACGTAGGATACGGAACTGGTTCTCTTATATGTTGCAGCTATCAGGATATTATGACAAGGTCATGTATATTCGATTATAGAGACTAGTTATCAGAGATCCGACATGTGCTTCGTACTGGGCAGACACAATTCCAGCCCCAGGCCTAGCACGTGACATCCGATACTGGATCAACATATGCAATACTACGTATACTACGCCTGATATAGATCCTTATATTCCTGTAATGATATTTCTGGAGAATTGGGTAGGCATGGCGCTTGCTAGAAGCCAACCTTGTCTTGTAAATCGGTACAAACGTAGTACTAGGTACTTACGTGTTCAGATAGTCCGACGACCGAATTTACTGCCAACATATCCGGGGATCTCATGGGTCGCTTCCCGAAGATTCACCGATGACGTATGACTCGCACTTTAATAATCTGGGATTAATTAGATGAGAGAGAAAATTAATCTGGGATTAATTACGGAGATATTTATCTGAGATAAAATATCATTTAAAGAGAGAGAACGATTAATTTGGAATTAATCGGTAAAATAATATATTGATATATTATACGAAATCAGATTTCGACGCGGAATTAAAATTAGATTTTAATTCGGGCGAACGAATTAATTTAGAATTAATTCATTAGCGACGTGAATAATGATTTCGCTAGGCATAATCATTTAATTACGTCGCAACGGAAAATTCATTAATTTGGAATTAGCGAACCCGAGCCCGAGATTATTTGCGAGCGCATTCGAATTTCGAATTCGAGTGCGGCAGGCAAGTCAAATCAAGCGTCAAATCGCTAGTCGCATCAAGCATCAAATCATTAGTCACTTTGAGTGATGTGACAACTTGTCACTTGATTGATTGAATGATGTGACTTGATGTGGGTTGTTGGAAGCAATTAATTGCCAAATTTTGGCTCCAAAACCTTGTTGACTTTTTGAAAGTGGTATATGGTATATGTTTAATTGTTTTTGGAAAATAATTAATCAAATACACATTTCTCTCTCTCTCTCTCTTTTTCCCTCCTCTCTCTCACACGGTCTAGGACCGAATTTGTTCTTCTGTTTTTCTGTCCAGAAATACCGAGAATGAAGGGAAGCAAGTGTAATGTTTTTATGGCAAAAACATCAAGAGCTAGCACTCCGAGAGACATGCAAAGGTGATAGGGAAGTCCACCCATGAGCTTGGAATCACCTTGACAAAACTTGGAGCTTGGAAGATGATCCAAAGCCGAAAATGGTGGAAACCAGCAGCTCACTGCCGTGACATGTGGGAGGCAGAAAATAAATTTTTTTTGTGTCCACCGCGTCGCTCAACTGATCGATGTGAGTATTCTGCAACTCCCTCGATGTATTCACTTTGTATTTTCATTGCTTGATATGATCTTGGGATGCTTAGACAATTCCAACATGATGTTTGACATATGACTGAGATTTTGATGTGACGTGTTTTGAAAGCTCACTTTAGTATGTTTAAGTACAATGCCAGTTTGCGATAAATTTAAAATTTAGTATGTTTTCAGACAAATGATATCTTTAGTATATGAGATTTACAAAGATTTTTAAGAGTATTTATAAAAAGATCTCAATTCTTTTTTTGGGCCAAAACAGTATTGATCTGAGTGTGGATCCAATTGTATGAGATGTATTATTATGTTTAATGCTATATCTGAACATGTTTCATATAGATGTATTTGTTGAAATGGGGCACAGGCCCACTTTGTATGTATTGGATGACTGGGATGCCATCAGCTCATGGATGACTATGGTTGATTATCTTGACTAGAATATCGATGGTGACATTACATTACATCACATGACATACATATTTATATGGTTGTTGTGATGATGCATATACATTTTGTATATCAGAGAGAGACCATGTGCACATCAACAGGTACAGATTTAGGATTAGAAAATGACAATACGTAACACCAATTTCAGATCCAGATTCGGGACCAGGGAGACAATGACACGTAATGCCCATGGATCCCAGCTTCAGTGTCATAGGGGACAAAGATACGTAACGCCCCTAAACATCAATTTTTATAGAGGTTTTTTAGATGGGTGTTTAGGGGAATGAAAATATGTAACGCGTCTAAACAATAAGTTCTTACGAGAGTTTTCTAAAGTTTTCAGATAAAACGATTTTCAAGAATCTATGAATATTTGTTTTCAAATATATAAAAAAAAAAGATTTCCTGGAAGTTTTATGCGATTTCTAACTATAGAGATTCAAAGATTTCACAAGTGTTTAACAGTTTTCGAGGGCACGCGAGTTTTTGAATTCACTTGTTATGGAATCCGTCGATTTGAAATTGAATTCATCAGTTTTATGGAGCTTTTCAAGATGATCCATCTACATAACATTTTAGTTTTATAAAAGAATTGATTTCCAACAGATTATGAGATTGGAATTTTATATATTGGATTTCGACACTATTTGATCTTGTATACCATCACATATTTCAAATTCGGTTTTACTCACAGTTGATTTTGATATTTTCAGACAGATGAATTTTCTTACTTTATAGAACTCATTGTAACAATCGGTAATCCCGACGACTTGTACGTTGTCAGAGGCCGATGACTATTACGCTATGGAAGGTATGATACATGATGTAAATCATGTTCAAGTATGTTCGTGCTCACAAAATTACTTTTCAGATAATCGATAATTCTTCACAGTTCCGATAAGGAAATTAGCCAAGAATGCAACCAAGACAACCCTTAATATTTCAGGCATAACTTTTTCATATGATCTCATATTTTATGCATTTTATGTTTTCAAAAATCTAAGATGAAGATCTACAACTTTCGCGTTGAATATTTTTCCAAATTTGAATCATAAATATATCAAAATTATAGTTCAAAAATTTGGATGAATAATACCCATGGACCCATCCAGAGAATTCTCAAAATCTCCCAAAAGTTCTATTTTGATCATTTAAAAATTATAAAAATTTAGCCAAATCAGTCCCTATTATAAATAAGGGGTACTATTCACTCATCCCTAACTTAAGAAAGAAATTGTGGAAACTGATTTCGGTCGAGGTCCATAATCGAGAAAGTGAGTTGTGGGGCACGAACGAACCTGCAAAACAAGAGTAGAGCGAAAGAGGAGGTTACTGCCCACCAGTGTGGTAGAAGCCGTAGGCACTCCGACGCTCAAGTTAGCCTAAAGATGAATGAGTTCAAGGTGAAAGGATTAAGGTATATGGAGTACCTCAACCATAGATTGTTTGCCGTGAAGGCGGTGTATTGGAGTAATGTCTTGGTGATAGGAGTAGTCTCAAGAAGAAGATGATCCCCACTTTATTACTTTGTCTTCTTATTTTATAGGTTCCCTGATGTGGGGTCCCTATTCTCCCGTTGGAGTCGTTGTCAATCATGGTTTAATTCAGGTGATTTATGTCTGATAACTGACGATCGCGTCTATCCCTCGAAACCGTCGACTTCATGGTGATGTTTATGAATTCAGATTCTCTCTTGATTTTTGTAACTGGTGTCCGTTGGTTCTCTTCATGTTAACGAGTTTGGGGCCCATGAGGCGGCCCGGGGAGTTTCCTTGTATGAAATTTTTTCTTATAGGCTGGATCTACTAATGGGCTCCAGGTTTAGTGGTTGGTCTTGAGGTAAATGTCGATTTTATCCCTGGGCCCAAATTTGGCATGTACAGTTTGTCCCCTACTCTCTAAGTCTGGAAGTCCTAGACTTGGGGAGTACCTTCGAGTATGTCGAATGAATCAGGATATGGATAACTATTTTACTGATCTTGGCAGTGGTCCAGAGCTAATCCACATGACGTCCCGTCATACAGTCGGGGGGAGGAAGAATTCAGGTCTTCTTTTGCTTTAGACAATAGCCCATGAGGTGTCATTGGCTTGATTGAAACTGTCGAAGGCTTTTTGGGAGTTAACCTCGATCGACATGTCGTATAGAGTAAGGGGGAGCTCACATCTTTAACTTGTCAACCATGTGAGCCTATGGAGGAATGTCCTATGCGGACTGAACCAGACAATGGTTTAGGAGAAATTTCACTCGACTTGTAGTACGAAGATAGTGAAAACCATATTTCTATTTGACTTGACACGAGTCATCAGGGGTATGTCCCCGGTTGACTGAACCAGATAATGGTTTTAGGAGAAATTTCACTCGACTTGTAGTACAAAAATAATGAACACCATATTTCTATTTGACTCGACACGAGTCATCAGGGGTATGTCCCGGTTGACTGAACTAGACAATGGTTTAGGAGAAATTTCACTCGACTTGTAGTACGAAGATAGTGAACGTCGTAGCTCTATTTGACTCGACATGAGTATCGGGGGGATGTCTCTGGTCGACTGAACCAGATGGTGGTTCAGGAGTAATCTCACTCGACTTGTCTTATGAGGCGAGTGAATACCATAACTCTTTATTTGACTCGACATGAGTCGTCAGGGGGATTTTCCCGATCGACTGAACCAGATGAGGGTTCAGAAGTAGCTTCACTTGACTTGTCGTATGAGGCGAGTTAATACTGTAACTCTTTATTCGACTCGACATGAGTCATCAGGGGGATGTCCCCGGTCGACTGAACCATATGGTGGTTCAGGAGTAATCTCACTCGACTTGTCGTATGAAGCGAGTGAATACCATAACTCTTTTTTTGACTTGACGTGAGTCATCAAGAGGATGTCCCCGGTCGACTGAACCATATGGTGGTTCTGGATTAATCTCACTCGACTTGTCGTATGAGGCGAGTGAATACCATAACTCTTTATTTGACTCGACATGAGTCATCAGGGGGATGTCCCCGGTCGATTGAACCAGATGGTGGTTCATGATTAATCTCACTCTCACTCGACTTGTCGTATGAGGCGAGTGAATACCATAATTCTTTATTTGACTTCACGTGAGCCATCAGAAGGGATGTCCCCGGTCGACTGAACCAGATGGTGGTTCAGGAGTAGTCTCACTCGACTTGTCGTATGAGGTGAGTGAATACCATAACTCTTTATCTGACTCGATATGAGTCATCAGGGGGATGTCGCCGGTTGACATATTTGACACTTAGATTATTACCAGTTTGTTTTCATTCATTAATTGCAAACCCTAGTGTGGATTACGAGGAGTTTTTTTTTTGCGGGAATTTTGGCGCCAATTTAAGTAGCGTGTATAAAAGAGCTTTGGGTGCTTCATTTCGCCTCATTCGGAAGTCGAGTAAGGAGAGTTCTCAAGTGTTCAAGGTATTCTTCGAAATATTCCTCTTGTTCTTCAATTTCTTTAAACATTCATAGTGATAATTCAAGCTGTTCTTAGGTAAATTTGGATGTTTGATCTTTGGGTTTGTGTGATTTGTTTTAAAATTGTGTTTGTAGGTTTTGATCTTTATGAGGTAGGTTACTAGGGAGATTAGTTGTTTATATGCTTGTTGTTTGGAAGATGTCGAGTGGAGAATCATTAGGCAGCTTAGGTGCCAACATTGATAGTTATGTCGAGTCGTCAAGTGAGACCAATGAGGATGTAGAGTACAAAGATTGGTCGTACTATGAGTTGATCGAGGGTGGCGTAGTTACCTTGGCTAGGCCTTCTCAAGAAACCCCTACTGAGGCCATACCACTAAGGTATTTGCCCGCTGTTGGGGAGCCGAGTGACTTTCCTTGTACGAGTGAACCCACTAACTTACTATCCAGAAATCCTGCAAGTCGAATGACTGGGAAAGGGTTGAGGGAACTCAGCTGTATGTATAGGTTCCCTAATTCTTTGGAACTCCGGGTGCCTTCGTCGAATGAAAGAATTGATTACAAGATTCCGGGGTGGATGAGATTCTATGTACGTCCATTTTTCATAGGGCTGAGGTTTCCTATTCCGAGACTGGTTTGGGAGGTTTTGGATCATTTTGAAGTTGCTCCTTCACAGCTGATGCCAAATGCGTGGAGGATTTTATTGTCGATTGAATGTTTGTCTTTCGAATTGGGAGTACTCTTTGAGGTAAAGGGTGTTTTAGAGACGTACTACCTGAAGGAGCATTTGAAGGAGAAAGGAAGATATACATTGATCCTTCAGCAGAGAAAGACGCATTTAGTTACTGGATTGCCGACTAATGATAGGGGAAATTGGCAGTCTTATTATTTCTTTGCAAATGGTGAGGGTATATTTGAATCGACTGGGGCTGGTCGAATCCTATAATTTTGGTGTTTGTCGAGTGAGTAACGTTCTTTCTCTAAATTTCAATCATTGAGTCATACTTGTGTATTTGAATAACCATGTTCTTGTTGCTGTAGATCCTCTACGAAACAAGTCATTCATCACGACTGCACGTACAATCTCCAACACCAAAGCCATTCTATCCCTGTCGGCCGAAAAAAGGAACTGTAAAACTATTTTAACGGAAAAGAGGTTAAGGCGACTCCGTTGTGGAAGGAATTTTATCACCGAGAAGAAGGTAAGGTTCTGGCCTCATGTAACGACGTTTTGTCCGTGATAAATTATAGATGGTCGTCAAACGTTATATGGAGGATATAGATATCGAGAGCCCCTAAAACCCGAAGAATTTTTTTGCGCAGAGAGAAATGATGACTGGGCCATTCACGTAGCTTCACTCGACGAGATGAAGAGTCGGAAAAAGTCAAGGAAGCTGAAGAAAAAAGAGCTAGAGGTTGAAAAAGAAGCTAGCCCTCAACAAGGGAAGTCGTTTCAAGTTAGGGTGCCAGAGTGAAGTGGTGAGAGAAAGTGAACTGACTGCATGTAATGCGGGGAAGAAAGGAAGTCTATCACTGAAGCGGAAGTGGAGAGGACTCTGATAACCTCATCTTAAAGGTTCCACGAGAGTCGACTGCAATTTCTGACCCTTCAAGCATTGATTCATTCTTGGAAGGGCTTCTTCTTGAGGGGGATGAAGTAAGGTTGGCACAAATTGGCCCGGTGGAGGCCATGAAGAAAGCCATCGCATTAAATTATCAAGTGAGTAGAGCTACTGATTATTATCATTTTTTTTGGTCGAATAATGTTCTGACTCGACTTCTTCAGGCACTGGAATGTAGTCTATTCATGCGAAAGAATATGGAATCCAATCAGAGAAGGATGAAGGAGCTGGAGAAAATGTTGTCGGCGGTGAGGAATGAGTCGTCAGATCTGAAGTCCGGGCTGGTCGCTTCTTAAACGAAGGAAAGAGGACTTGAGAAGGAACTGAAGGAGGTTAAGGATGCTTTATGGTTGGAGAAAGAAATGGTCGAGCTTACAATCGACAGCTACAAAGAAGGTTTCGAGAACGTAAAGAAATAAAAGGAATTACTGTTAGAGCAAATGGAGGACATCGCCATCGACTCCATGATGAGAAATAGATGTGATTTTATGAGGGAATTTGTAGCTGGAAAACACGTAGACTGGAATCCTGAGAAGTGGATTAGAGAATATGAAAGACGTGAAGCTGGTATCTCTTCGTCGATGGAGGACGATGGTGAAGAGAAAGGGCTGGAGGTCGAGTCGAAGAAGAATGAGGTGGAGCCGGATGCACTTGCTGTTGCTGAAACGGAAGAGGTCGAAAAATATTTAGAGGGAGAAGATGTTGGTCCGGAAGCTGTCGAGACTCAAGAAGATGTTCCTGCCAATCTTCCTACGGCTACCGATGAAGCACCAGAAAGTGTCTTAGAAGTTTAAGGGTTTGAAATTAACTTTGATATTTTGTATGAAGTTTGAATCAGTGGTCTGATAGGAAGGGGAAAGCCGCATTTTGAACAATCAAAGTTGTGTATAAGTGTCAAATATGTCGAATGATATTGTAATGAATGATCTTTTATTTTGTGTACAAATTTCGAATGATATTTTAATGAACGATCTTTTATTGCAATTATTCGAACGACTTCTACAAATTTCCTTATTATAACTACTATCAGAAAATATAATTGCCAACAAACAAACGACAAAACATAAGGGTTACCCGATGAATCACTTAAGATGCACCGCGTTCCAACTGTTGCGCACGAAAGTCCCCTCCATAGTTTGTAGGTTGTAGGCTCATTTCCCGACAACTTTCGTGACGAGGTAAGGGCCTTCCCAATTTGGACCCAACTTCCCGTCTCCAATTTCCTTGGTGTTCTGGAACACTCTCCGTAGGACCCAATCTCCAGCCTTGAAAGTCCTACACCGGATGTTTTTGTCAAAGTATCTGGCCATCCTTTGTTGATAAGCGGCCAGTCGAATGGAAGCTCGGTCCCTTGTCTCATTAATCGTGTCGAGATTGAAATTCATCAGCCGTTGATTGTTTTCATCGTTGAGCCATTGGTAGCGTGGGGAAGGGATGATTTCTTCAGTTGGGATTACTGCTTCCGTTCCAAATGCTAATGCGAAAGGAGTTTCGCCTATTGAAGACCTCACAGTTGTCCTGTATGACCACAACACTCCTGGAAGTTCATCCGTCCAATCGCCCTTAGTCTTTTCCAACCTCTTCTTCAAAGTGTTCATGATCGTCTTGTTGGACGATTCGGCCTGACCGTTCTCTTGTGGAAAGCGTGGTGTCGAAAAGTTCAATTTTATGCCCCAGTTCCTGCAAAAGTTTTGAAAGTGATGGCTGATGAATTGAGAGCCATTGTCAGTCACAATTTCTCTTGGTATGCCGAATCGACAAATGATGTTTTTCCATATGAATGTTTGAGCTTCTTTGTCGCGTACTCTAGCGAATGCTTCAGCTTCTATCCACTTCGAGTAATAATCCGTCATCACAAGCATGTAGACTGGCTGGCCAGGCGCGGTTGGGAGTTTTCCTACTGTGTTCATTCCCCACTTCATAAACGACCATGGAGATATAATGGGATTTAGTTTCTCTGGTGGAAGATGAGGAACTGGTGCAAATCTCTGGCACTTGTCACATTTTTTAGTGAATTCTGTGGAGTCAATTCTCATTGTCGGCCAATAATACCCTGTCGAATGCACTCGAAGAGCCAGGCTCCTGCCACAAGAATGGTTCCCACACTCCCCTTCATACAACTCTGTCAACACATGATGTGCTTCGTCGTGTGTTAGCCACTTCAAATAAGGTCATGTGAAAGATCTTCTTAGCAGCTGACCGTCGAACCTCGCAGACCGTCTTTGGACTTTTCTGGCTTGCATTTTATCTTCTGGAAGCGAGCCTTTTTGTAAATACTCGACTATAGGCGTCATCCAAGTGTCGACCGAATCGACCACTGCAACAGTTGTTTCTTCCTTCCAAATTGCTGCGGCCAGCTCAAATGTACTACAGGTATTGTTCGTGGTTTGTCCCCCTCCATTATCGATCCGAGGGTTGTCAATGCATCTGCCTGGGAATTTTCGCTTCTTGAGACTTGGGTTATGGAAAATTTCTCAAATGTCGACCGTATATCATTTACCTTTTGTAAGTAGGATGCCATCGCTTGACATTTGGCATGATAAGATCCTTCGATCTGGTTGACTATCAACTGAGAGTCGGATTTCACTTCTATCTCTCTAGCTACCAGTTCTTTAGCTAATAATAACCCTGTGATCAATGCCTCGTACTCTGCTTCGTTGTTGGTAACTCTAAAACAGCATTTGATTGCCTGTTGCAAAGTGTCACATGTCGGGGTAGTTATCATGATTCCAAGACCGCGACCCTTTTTGTTGCTGGACCCGTCGACTGCTAACTTCCAAGGTATTGTCAGCTGAATGGAGTTGATCTCAGTTTCAGCCACTGCAAGGAGATCGGGAGCGAAGTCGGCCACAAAATCTGCCAGCGCTTGAGATTTGATGGTGATCCTAGGCTGGTAAGTTATGTCGTGTTCCCCAAGTTCAATTGCCCACTTCATCAATCTTCTTGAAAATTCTGGTTTATGGAGTATGCTTCTTAATGGATACGTCGTGTATACATGATCGGGTGTCCTTGAAAGTAAGGTCTGAGTTTTCTCGCGGCTGTAACAAGGGCAAAAACCAATTTCTCCATTAACGGGTAGCGTGATTCTGCTCCCAACAATGTTTTGCTTACGTAGTAGACTGGTTATTGAGTTCTGACTCCTCTATCACTAAGACTCCGCTAACCGCGTGTTCTGAAACTCCCAAATAGAGGTAGAGCCTCTCATTGTCGTGTGGTTTCGACAACAAGGGAGAGGTGTAGTGAGGTATTATTTGAGTCCTTTCAGTGCTTCCTCACAAGCAGGAGTCCACTCAAAGCTGTTTGCCTTTTTCAAAGCTGAAAAGAACAAAAAACTCTTATCTGTGGATTTGGAGATGAACCTGTTTAACGCGGCGATCCTCCCAGTTAGCCGCATGACGTCCTTCGGGCTGGAAGGAGATGGAATGTCAAGAATTGATCTAATCTGGTCTGGATGCGCTTCTATTCCTCGTCAAGTGACTACGTACATGTCCATGATGTCGAGGCTTCTTCCAGATGATTAAGGTGTTGCTCCGATTTGATGGACTTCACCAGCATGTCGTCTATGTAAACCTCCATTGTCTTCCCAATTTGATTGTCGAACATCTTGTTGACCAGTCGTTGGTATGTTGCTCTCGTGTTTTTTAAGCCGAATGGCATGACCTTGTAACAAAAAATCCCTCGGTTTGTGACATAGGCTGTCTTCTCTTAATCGTCAGGATGCATGAGGATCTGGTTGTAGCCTGAATACGCATCCATAAAGCTTAATAACTCATGCCATGCTGTTGCGTCGACCATTGAATCAATATGAGGCAGTGGGAACGAGTCATTTGGACAAGTTTTGTTCAAATCCGTAAAGTCGATGCTGACTCTCCACTTTCCATTCTTTTTTTCACAACTACAACATTCGCAAGCCACTCCGGAAACTGTACTTCTTTAACTGCTCCGTTCTGCAATAACTTCTGAATCTCTTCATCAATGATTCGGTTCCTTTCAGGGGCGAACTTTCTTCTTTTCTGCCTAACCGGGGTGTGGTCTGGATCCACATGCAATTCGTGAGTAATGAGCTGCGGATCGATTCCAGTCATATCTTTGTGAGACCATGCAAAACTTTCGTGTCGTCTCTTCAAGAATTCAACTAGGTCGGCTCTTAGTTTGGGATCTAAGTCAGCTTCAACTAATGCCTTGTGATCTATAAACTGAGAGTGAATCTGGACCTCATCTAGCTTCTCTATATTTGGTAGAGTCGGCTCCGGAGCATGAGGCCCAGTCAGCAATTGCTATGCTGACTCAGTTTTAGCCTTCAAAGTCGTTTGGTAGCAACTTCTTGACGCCAATCTATCACATTTAATTTATTGTACCCCCCACTTGGTAGGGAATTTTATTACTTGATGGTAAGTAAACGACACCGCCCTCATGTCGTGAATCCAAGGTCTGCCCATGATCAGATTGTAGGCTGAAGGGCTGTCTAAGACCATAAATGTGGTCATTCTGTTGACTCCAGCTACGTAGACTGGGAGTGATATTCCCCCATGGTGAATTTTTGCTCTCCGCTAAACCCGATCAGTATTGTCGTCCATCGATTTATTTTATCCAGCTCGGGGGACGATGATATGTAACGCCCCAAGACCATTAGTTTAGGCGTATGGGGGGACGGTGATACGTAATGTCCTGATGCGTTAGGTTTTCAGCAGATTTCAGATACATGTTTCTCAAAAACAGATATTCAGAAAGATAGTTTTAAAAAAAAGTTTTCAAGAGAAAATATTTTATAGAATCTCAGAGTTTTACAGATAGATAGCAGTTTCTACAAAAAATTTTCAGAATAAGAGTTGTTCTCAGATAAAAAGAATGATTTCAGAAAAAGATGATTTCTTTGAAATGATTTTTTTATTTTAGAACAATGGATTTTCATAAAGTGTTTCGGTTTTCATTTTAACCGTCCACTCACTAGATCTTTCAAACAATTTAACCCCTCACTCCCAGTTTCTATGTTTTGCAGGTATAACAGGAGGACGAGCACGAGATGAGGGATATTGATAATAGTCACTAGGGTATTGAGTCCACTAGGTCAAGTCAAAGGGCGAGAGTTCAGTCACAAGGATATTGATGTAACAGTCATTGGTATTGCATCGGTCATTGTATCAAGTTTAAAATGTTTATGAATAAAGTTGTAAAGGAAAGTATTATTGGGTATACAGTTATTGTTAGGGATATGCCCTATACCCAACTTATGGATGGGCTATATGTACATGTATTTGTAATATTTTCACTAATTAATAAAATGGCAATCTTTATTATTTGTGTCTTACATAACTTATATGAATCATCAACACTGTAATAAAGAACTTGGAGGAATAAGAAGATGGCGTCCACGCCCGAAAGTTTTCATATGGAGTGTTTATCCCATGTGTATGTGAGAACTTTCATGTATCGATTATATGACTAGTCCTTAGACTTGAGGTCTTTACAATCTTATGTGTGGATCAAATAACTTTGACATTCTCCTTCCCCGGTTCAAAAAATCCGGTCATAAGGGTATGATTGGGTCATTTGTTGAAACACATGAAGTTTGTAAAGATACAACAGAGAATCGCCACTCTCTCGGATAATATTTTCTTATAAGAGTAGTATTCCAGTTCGCAGGTTGATATGTGTGATCAGTACTTGAGACTGTGGCCACAGCGGAAGAATCATGTGAGATTCTTGGGTTAGCACGATTCATGACACTATCAACATCATACCTTTGACCATATGGGTAGACAATGTCCGTACCCTAGGTCAATAGGTGGGGATACAGTGAGGCGAGAGACCGTATCATATGTAAATCGCATACAGAATGAGTATATATATATATATATATTTCCTTCTCATTTGGGGGCCTTAGCATGTTGCTAGATGTCAACCTTGGTCATTGAAATCGAACGAGCATCTGATCGGAGGATAATTTATGTTCGATTAAATTATCACGATTCATTTCATGTCCAACTTGAGGGGAACACAAAATGTCACACACAACAAAGTCAAAATCAATGGTTAACAGTGCACAGTACATATTTAACAACATATATGATTGTTGTATGAATTGTTCATAAATGGTTCAATGTGTTTAATTATTAAACAGATCATTTATGAGGTTCCATAGTGGCTTAGGGATTGGTGAATTACGATAGGGGCACTTTGGGAATTGGAATAAATAGATAAAAATAAATAAATAAATTACTATTCACGTGAATAGTAACGCGTGAATAGTATCGTGTGAATAGTAAATTTTTTTTATTTAATTTTTTTATTTGTTTTGAATTCCAATTCGGCCCAAACTCTTATTAGGGTTTTATAATCTCATTAAACCACTAAATTAAGATTCAATGGCTAAGATTAAATTGGCTTTTATCCCACATCGGATTCTTAATTAATTTTGTTGTCTTTGGAGCACTATATAAACCCAAAGAATTCTTCACAAATTTTTGCACCAAACCTTTCAAATCTTGGGTTTATATAAGTGAGCAACTCTAAGGTTTTAAGAGTTTGCCACTGATTTTGAGGATCCTTAAGTCTAATTGACTAGAGGAACCTCGAGTTAAAAGTTTTGAGGTATTTTCCTAGGCTAGCACCAAGGGCAAAATACCTGTGCACTCAAGGCGTAGTCTTGCCGTTGAGTTTTGGTTTAGGTGTGTGCATCTTCGGAGGCCACACACTTGGGTGGCTCTTTGGAACGTGGAGGAGCTTGCTGATTTCAAGAAAAGCTTGTAGATTGAAGGGAGGACTGGAGAAGTCTACGGTTCAAGTATGTCTTTTTCTTTCTTTATTTTAAATAGAGTTCTTATGATTGTTAGCATGTTTAGGTTTATGTTCTTTGCATGTTTTATGAGTTTTATGCTTAGAATATATAGTAACATGCCTAGGCTTGTAGAATAATCAAAATAAATGGGTCTTGGGCAAAGGGAAAACGACATCATAATTTTAATATTTAATTTTCCACTGTTCACTCGCGGCCGCTTCCCAACAGTTATCAGCATTGAGTTGCATTTCGTGTTTTTGAGTCAAGGCAATGGTCCATACGTAAGAGTCAATATTTCGAGATGTGTTTAATAATGATGATCACAGTCAGATAGTCAAGGCTCAGAGGTATATAGGTCAGCCTATTCCCTGCCGGTAGCATCTTCTGGTGGGGGATGTTACAAAGATGGTATCAGAGCCAGGTTAAGGGAGTCAGTGACTGCAATGGGCATATGTAGTATGCCCGGGATACTAGTATGCGAGGAACTACCTCTCCAGTATCTGATCCTTAAGTACGTCTTCAAAGTTCTAAAGAAAGGTTAGTAAACATTCCCAAAGTTATCTGAATTCTCTTCCTAGTAAAAGTAACCATAATCCTTATTCTAGTTAAGTATTCTTATGTAGTTATCATGGCCTATTAGCAGAAGTTCAAGACAAGTTATGATGACGGATAGTGGGGTTCTGAAAATGTTCATTTAAGAGAATAAAAGAGAAAGATAAAGCTAAAAGAAAAGCATGATGTACAGATACTCAGAGCAACTAGAAGCAATTAGAGGTAAATATATTGAAACATAAAGATAAGGAAGTACCAGAACCTATAGTAGTAAAGAGAATTGAATAAGCCTGAGCAAGAGAAAAATTTCAAGTAGACCTAAGAATGGTTCATTCCCTTCTCGTAAGATTCTTTCCTTCATGGTAAGACTTCTTCCCTCATCAGAAAATTCCTTCAAGTAGATCCAATAGCTTTGAGTATCTCATATAGATGGCAAGTTCCCCGAGTAAGGAAGGATAGCCAGAAAGATAAAATAAGCAAGAAATCAGAAATAGGCATAAGAGTTCCAATAGACAAGAAATACCAAAAAGGATGAAGAGATTCTAGATCCTCAAACCCAGGCCCGTAAGCAAATAAATGGAAGTTGTAGGGAGATATGATTAGTTACCTTACCCCAAGAAACTCGACATAGAAACGACCCTAAGCTACCCAGATTCCCACCCCTCAGTAATATCAGTTGAAGAAATTGTCCTGAAAGAGTTTATCTCATACTTATCTTACATGAGTAATAGACTCTACCAAGACATAGAATATTAGAATGAGGACAACGATATCCATCAAGATGAAAAAGCTTGTCCCAACCTTTAATGACATAAATAAAGATAACCATAAGGAATTCCGATGAGAGTTTATCCTAAGACAGAAACAAAAGACATTGAAAGGTAGATCACACAGAAAGGGTCAAATGAAATTTTTGAAGTTAGAAAGAAGTGAACCTAACATAGTAGAAGTCCACATAATAAACCAAACAAAGTAGAATCCATAGATCAGACCAATTCCAATAGAAATTTATGAAAGAATAAAAGGACAGACCCATGGGATTGGAGACACTTAGAAGAAACAAGAGTATCAGTATAGATAATAGGACAGAGTTCCATAGTCGTGACCTATAGCAATAGTAGAGATGCAGAGAGTGGCTCATAAGATGAGCCACCACTAACCTCGGCAACACACCTTAGACCTAAAAGATATGATATGGAAACAATACAGAAAGATATGATTAGTAACAAGGAAGTTTGGTGCGTATAGTGACACAAATAACGTAGCTTGAGGACAGTAAGTAAATGAAGACCTCGGGATGATTGATAAAAATTGACGAACCTTAAGATATGGAATAGTTGATGCAGCTTCCAATGAAACGAATAATAATTCTCCCTTCTAGTGGCCCCAACTCTAGTAAGCATATAGACACTTAACCAGACCATTACCGAGCATAAGTAAATAATAGAAATGCGTATTAACATATCTCTATAGAGTGCAGGTACTCACCTCTCAACCTAGAGCCCAGTAAAGAGAAGAACTAGTAAATAAGCATATTTGACAGAATAGATGGATCACGAGACAGCTAGATAGACGAACCAATAAGTTCAAAGGAACATAGATAAGAACCATGAGATGACAATATTCTATATGAGAAAAAATAGTTTGAAGTCACAGTAAGTCAAGTTAAATCTAAAAGTCATCGTTAAACTGGAAGCCCTTAAGAGAGTAAAGGCTCAAAAGAGCGAAGGAACCAGAGAGAGCGATTCTCAGGAATATAGTATATGATTTATAAATAGCCTCATTGTATTGGGATGGAAGAACTAGTAGGAGAATAACACATGAACCAAAAGTTTTAGTAGAGATGCCCTAAGCAATCGAAGTTGAGGGAGTTCTCAAATGAGTAAAGACGTAAGGAGTTCAAGAAACTGAGATAAGGAGGAAATCTAAGTAACACGGTAAAATTTGTAAGAAGGAATAACAAATGGAGTATAGTAGGACTTTGAGAGAAAGTGATCGTTAAGAAGGTTCTCAATAAAAGGTAGTAAGATCAATGGACGAAAGGTAATTGAGAGTATAGTCGAATGAGATAATTCAGATAGTACCTAACAGAAGTACCCTAGTGTGGGAGCCAACATTAGTAAACACGGGAGTCCTAGGCTTATAGATGAGTAGCATGTGCAAATACAACATGGGTAACTAGTGAGATCAACACAACCGGAAAGGCTTCAGGATTAATCCCTACCCTACCAACCTCGTTAGACAACAGTAGCAAAAATGGACCTCGATGTTCCCCCTATCCTGATTAAGCCCCAAGATATAAACCATATACAGTTGTCCCCATATCTGGTGGAGGTATCTTTTTGGATATGGAATTTTCTGAATTTAGTGTATATGTGTTGTTTGTATGGTTGTGGATGATGCATGATGCATGAACATAGTTTCCAATATTTCAGATTTCAGTTTTCAGAGAAAAATTTTAATTTCAGTTTTTCAGATTCAATGACATGATACGTAAGTCTATATATAAGTTCAGTTACATTTAGTTATTATCTGATAAATTAAATGATAGTATGTAATAGGTTATGTACTTTGTACAGTTTTGTGTGTTGAGATGCATTACTGAATTGTGATTAATATTAAAGGTTAAGTGTTGGATATTTATCTCATCTAGAATACAGTTTATGAGGATTTCAACGGATGGAATCAGGTGTGGGTATCTTACATCGCCATAGAGATTAGTAGTTCAACATATTAGCCTATGTGTGTGGGAAAGTTAGTTGACGTGTGTGCATTCATCATAGAAGTACTGATTAGGAATTTCGCTCGGACGATATTCATCTCATACCTATTTTAAAAATATAGTGAGTTTCGCACGGGCATTGCTTGCATAAACCAATATATGTGTCTATACGTCATAAGTCATTTCAGGTTTAAAAGATGGAAATGTGTAACATATCCGATCTAGAAGATGTTAACGACAGGAAATAGGCCATATTATTCCCCTAAGCCTCTGACTTTTGATTGTGAAAAATACTGATACTCTTTTCAAATGTAATCTCTCATACGGAACCAATTCCCGAAACTATGACATAATACAAAATAGTTCCAATACGATTAAATATACAAACATCAACTATCTCAATAATTCTATACATGAATACTTATACACATCTTTAACATACGACTGTATGGACTAGACCTTACTTAACTTGACTGACTCAAATTTTGACTGGTGGACTCAGACCCTCTGATGATTGCCATCAGTATCCGTCCTCTCGAGCTCTTCCTCCTGGGAATATCTGCAAAACAAATAAACTGGGAGTGGGGGTTAGATCGTCGTACGATCTAAGTGAGTGGACTATAAAACTGAAATACTGTAATAAAATCATTTGGTTCTGAAATCAAAGTCCATAAATAACTTTATCTGGAAAAAAATTCTGAAAAGTTCTTCTGAAATCTCTTTTATAAAACTTATCTTTCTGAAATATGCTTTCTGAAAACTGTTTCTAAAATTTGGTCTCTGAAAGTTGTTTTCTGAAAACTGTTATCTGAAATCTAATATGTCTCTGAAAACTTAACGTATGGGGGCGTTACGTATCGTGGTCCCCCCATACGCCTAACTAGAGCCAGAAGTGTAAAACCATGACTTTTAGGCGTTACGTATCGCTGTCTCCCAAAGCATGCCACTACTGTCCCTGAAACTGGTGGTCTTGGGGCGTTACGTATCGCCGTCCCCCAAGCCACTGAGCTAGAACTGGGGGTACAGATCTATGCTACCCTCCAAGCTCTGAAACTAGGATCTAGGGGCATCTGTCATCCCTAGTCCTGAACTAGGATCTATGGGCGTTACGTATCGCCGTCCCCCCAGTCCTCTACATGTGCACAGGTTCTCTGTCCCTCAATTCCATGTCTGTACAAGTTACAAACTGGGGTGAGTTTTTTCCCCATGCCTCGAAAATCATAAAACATTTTCTGAAAATGTTACTTTCTCAGTAAAAATCTTAAATCATAAAATTTTTATGAAATGACTGTAATGATAATAAAAATATGGTCTAACGCCCTAAAGCGTAAAATAAGTCTGATATATATATAAATTAACAAAATGAAAATTAATTTAAAAGGGCAGTGTCCACTCACTGATTCGGAACTTGCCGGTGACGCCTTGCGATGGTTGTGGAACCACATCTCCTGGTGATAATCTAGAATTAGCAAAATTCGTTAGTACCAAGGTTGCGAATTATATCCTTACTTAACAAAATATATTTGTTATTCATGATAACTCATCCTCTCTATGTTACTAATATTTTAGGATGGTCTAACAATTTTTACTACACTTGTTCAAGGATCTCACAAGCTACTTCGCAAAACTCCATATTATGCCCCCTTTTCAGAAAATTTCAGTGCACCAATACTGATTTTGAAAATTCGGTGCGCTTAATCGGGGTTGAATTTAGGGATGAAATTTTAAAAGAATACTCGCTTATGTGTCTATTTTATGTTGGCTTTTACGGACCATGATTAAGGTTCCTAGAACTAAAGTTATGGACTAAAGTTCAGGGGCTGTGCAACTAGAAAAACTGGGCACAGGGGCAGCAGATAGCACGATTTTAAAATTTTGGTCCGGTCTCATCTTAAGTCCGAAAATTCTAAATTTTGGATATGTTACTACTTTATATGTCTAGTTTCCCCAGAAATTTACGTTTCATCAATCGGATATCACAAACTGGACTTACAATCAAATCTTTACAGCCTGTCAGGAAAGCATCCTAACCCAACACCGTTACTTAACTTTCTTATTTCACCTTCTCATTTAATTCTTCCAATTCAATGACCCCCCAACAGAATTTGAAATATTATAAGAACTCTTCATAACCTATAAAACATGCTTAATTTCCTAATTTGAGAAATTACCTAGCTTACTCAATTCATCACCAACACTTAAACACTCCTCCAACTTCAAAACTCATCCAATATCACCACTCAAACACAAAACATAAACAGTTGTTACCAAGCATAATACCCTCAATAAAATCATTTATAAATTAACCTCATTACAAGCTTATACTCTTAAAACACTTCTCCAAATTGCATGCTTTCAACTATGTTAAAGCCAATTAATATTCCCAATTTCTAGGGTTTATTGTGCGAATATGGATCTTTTAATTCTTGCTCAAAACTGAAAATTAAAAAGATAGAAAGGGAGAAGAAGCTTACCAAGTTTGGAAATGAAGCTTGAATGGCTCCAAAATGCTTTAAGAAATGGAGATTGGAAAGAAACTTGACATGAAGAGTTTTCCCTCATCACTCTCCACATTTTTGTCTCTAGAAGAAGAGGAAATAGTGCCCTTTTTATAGGTAAAAAATGGCTAATTTTTATTGGGCATGAATGGCCAAGATGATGCCACCTCACCAAGTTCTAGATCATCCTCGAATTTCACTGTAGCAGAAAAACAATCTCGATATTTGACTTACTAATGATTCGAATTTGGAAACATGTTCAACGTGAAAGTTGTAGGTCTTGGTCTAAGATTTCCGGAGATATTAAATTCATAAAAATCAGAGTTGGTATGAGAAATTTACGATCCAAATACCTAGGGCTATCCGTATTGAGTCATAAAATAATTTCCGTATCGGAAATACGAGAAATTATCGAATGCCCGAAAAGTAATCCTCTTGAGTCCATACATGCTTAAAAATGATTTATCATGAACATGTCTCTGATAACGTGATAGTCATTGGTCTTTGGTAACACACAAGTCGCCCGGATTATCGGATGTTATAAAATATTGCTAGCACGTGTATATGTGTGTGTGTGTGTGTGTATAGCTAAATTGTGGATCCCGTAAGGTAAGTCAGAATATGTCTTATGGATCAGAGTTGATGAGTTGCTAGAACCTTGTATATTTGGAATATATATATAGTTACCATATAAGAATGGAAATTGTGAAGTTACGTATATCTACATATGTGTTTACTATTTATGTTTATAATAGTTTATTGGATGTTTATGTAAGGCGTGAGATACTTACTAATCTTTATAACTCACACAACAACAATTTATTAGTTTTGTAGGTTTGCGACGGACTTGATGAGCCGGTAGAGTTTCGGTGAAGAATTTGAAGACAATGGATCACCCCATTTGCAGTTATAGAGTCATTGTATAGTCTTGGGTCAAGTTATAGATTTTCACCACCATGGTTGTATTCGAATCACTTTATATATTGTACATACGTGTTGAGCACGTCATTGTTTAGTTATGAGTTGAGTTACATGTCTGAGGCTGTCTTGCATATTGATTTGTATTTGGTTGCATATAAACGTGATTACAGGTCATCCATAGGTGTTAGACTAGGTCCAGGTGTAATGATATTTAGCAGACATCATGCTGAAATCTTAACAAACATCATAGGCTTATGGAGGTGGGTTATCCATATCTCCTGCAAGTAGAATCCTGACTTAGGCGGGATATTACACTCTCCAAAATGAATATTGTACACTTTATAAAGTTCTCACAACCTGCCGTTACTCCATAATTATCTTGATTGACACAATATTGTGTCACCTAACACAAACCTAGTGTGAACTATTTTAAGCTATACCATATTATGGATCAATGTATTACCAGGTTTGACTCAGATGTCATTTTTAAAAATCTAAACCAAAATATTTATTTTCCACAAGTAGAAATTAATGTGAATTTTTGAATAAAAGTTAATAAATAATTCTCAAGAAATATTGGAGGGATAATGCCCTTTTAAGTCCAGTCTCCTTAATATAATTATATATATAGGAAAAAATGGAGGGGTCGCAAACTGTCCCACTTAAAACCAATCTTCTTATATAGAACTTCTCTATCGTACTATTCAGATTTCAATACCATAATTTCATAGTATTACTACACATGGACGACAGCCTTTGGGGATAATAAAATCCAATGCTCTCTACATATGGACGACAACCTTTGAGGATTACAAAATCCAATGGTTTCCAACTAATCCAATATTATATATAACATGTAACTAACATAAAATAATAATAATAATGTGTTTTAAATTTGTAGAAAAATTACTCATGCTATTACCGTTGAATATATATACAAATATTTAAATGATGATAAACAATATAATTTAAATAATAATATATTTAAATATTATTGAACTTGTAGGCTCCGATATGACCGGTCGATTTCGATATTTGTAGCATAAGTTTAGTTTGTATTTCGAAACTTGTGTAACACACAATTTTCTTAGAATGGAATCGCCTTTTACTCTTTGTTATTGAAGGATTTGAACAATGTCTATTTCCTATAATACAACGACAGAAAATAGTAAAAAAGACATATGTCTTCTATTCTAATGAACTGTCTTCAGCCTGAACTCCGATTCTAAGAAAACAAAAACTCTTAGGCTAAATAGAATTTGAGAAAAACTCTCAAAATTTATTGGATAGAGTGAGGAGGAGCTATCTTTTTATACTACTCAAGTGGGAACAAAACATTTAATAAAACCACTAAACTTTTGGATGTTACAATAGTTACAATTCTCATTAAACCTTTGGAAGAAGTTACCATAGTTACAATTCTCACCATTAAACCACTAACCCATCATTAACCTACCATTATGAATTGGTTATAGGAGTTACTATTGAACAATTATGACCCATAGCATCACAATTTGTAAAAGACATGGTGTTCTTTGTACAAATTAACTATGTGACAAAGGAAATTGCTCTTTTATTATTTGTAATTTGATTACTTGGATATATATATATAAATGATAAAAGTCCATATGATTAGTTCCAGATTAATAAGATATGAGACAATATTAATCCACGAACGGTTTAATCATTAAACATCAATAGTCATAGTATTATCGAGACTGGACATCGATAATGCAGAATAGACTAGTATTACACTTGTGCGCGTTATGGAAGCTTAACGACATAGTTCTCATATATTTAAGTATTGGATACTTATGCAAGTGTGATCAGAGGTTCTGTTATCCGTTGGAACGGAAACAGCTTCGCTCTGGATAGACCCCTCAGAATCTCATTGGTTGTATGACTATGTGTCTATGGGAATCCGAATCAGGGTATGTGTATATGGTCTTAACTTGAGACTTGCATCGCTAATACTTTCGAAAATCAGTACGCTTTGATTTTGGTCGTCTGGAGCTTTAACAGGTTCTATGTACGCCTCTTCTGAGTATACTGAGAATCGTAGTGTATTGGGTGTGATGTCAAGATGGAAGTATCACTTCAGTCATATGGAGATGATGATCACGCAGGGATACAGAACTGGTACTCTTAAATACTACAACTATCGGGATAATATGACAAGGTCATGATTATGCGATTACAGAGGCCAGTTGCTAGTGATCCGATATATGCTTCATACGGGGCAGACACAAGCCTCTGGCCTAGCATGTGACATCTGATACTGGATCGTAATACGCAATACACTGTATACTACGCTTGATAAAGATTACATATTGTTCGTTGAATATTTCTGGAGAATTGGGTAGGTACGATGTTTTGCTAGAAGCCAATCATGTCTTGTAAATCGGTAAGAACGTGGTACAGGGTACGCACGTATTCGGATAGTCCGATGACCGTATTTACTGCCAACATATCCAGGGATCTCTTGGGTCGCTTCCCAATGATTCACCGATGAGATTTGACTCGAACAGAAAATTAATTTGGGATTAATTATGAGAGAGAGAAAATTAATCTAATACCAAAGTCAACATCCATGAGTTGGTATATGGTTTTAATTTCAAAATAAAATAATAAAGAGTGTTGGATTTGGTTGGAGTATTTTTCAAGTTAAACCAAGTCTTCAATTAACCAAATAACAACTTCCATCACTAGTCAAACTTGTGATATAAGTCAAGTGGGTCACACCACTTTTAAATTCCGAATTTAAGTCGGCTAATCCAACACGCAACTTCGCTCGGGCCCGGATTCGTTTAATTCCGAAATAAACGAATTTGCTGTTACGACATAATTAAATCCAATTTAATTAAATAATTATGCCTAGCAAAATTATTATTAAATTCGCTTACGAATTAATTCTAAATTAATTCGTTCACCCAAATTAAAATCTAATTTTAATTCCGCATTGAAATCTGATTTCAATTAATATATCCGATATATTATTTAATTGATTAATTCCAAATTAATCATTCTCTCTTCACTATTTGAATTTTATCCCAGATAAATTCTTGCCGCAATTAATCCTAGATTAGTTTTCTCTCTCTCATAATTAATCCCAGATTAATTCTGTTTGAGTCAAATGTCATCGGTGAATCTTTGGGAAGCGACCCATGAGATTCCTGGATATGTTGGCAGTAAATCCGGTCGTCAGACTATCCGAGCATGTGCGTACCCCGTACCACGTTCTTACCGATTTACAAGACATGGTTGGCTTCTAGCAAAGCACCGTGCCTACCCAATTCTCCAGAAAAATTCTTTTAAGGAATACATAATCTTTATCAAGCGTAGTATACTAAGTATTGCGTATTACGATCCAGTATCGGATGTCACATGCTAGGACTGGGGCTGGAATTGTGTATGCCCCGTACAAAGCATATATTGGATCACTAGCAACTAGTCTATTTAATCGGATAATCATGACTTTGTCATATTATCCCGATAGTTGCAACATATTAGAGTATCAGTTCTGTTTCTCTGCGTGATCATCATCACCATATGACTGAAGTGATATTTCCATCTTGGCATCACACCCAATACACTACGATTCTTAATAAACCCAGAAGAGGCGTACACAGAACCTGTTAAAGCCCCGGACGACCAAAACCAAAGCGTACTGATTGTCGCAAGTATTAGCGATGCAAGTCTCAGGTTAAGACCAAATACACCTACCCTGATTCAGATTCCCATAGACACATAGTCATACTACCAATGTAATTTCGAGGGGTCTATCCAGAGCGAAACTGTTTTCGTACCATCAGCAAACACAACCTCATATCACACTTGCATAAGTATCCAATACTTAAATATATGAGAACTATGTCGTTAAGCTTCCATAACGCGCATAAGTGCAATACTAGTCTATTCCACATTATCGATGTCCAGTCTCGATAATACTATGACTAGGGATATTTAATGATTAAACCTTACGTGGATTGATACTGTCTCTTATCTTATTAATCCGGAAGTAATCATAAGGACTTTTATCATTTATATATTCAAGTAATCTAATTAAAAAATGATAAAATAGTAATTTCCTTTGTCACATAGTTAATTTGTACAAAAACCACAATGTCTTTTACAAATAGTGATGTTATGGGTCATAATTATCCAACAATCTCCCACTTGGCCTATATCCAATCACTCAAGTATCTAACACCTGAACTATGTACATGTCGCTCAAACTTTTGCTGAGAAATAGCCTTCGTCAACGGATCTGCAATGTTGTCATCTGATGCGACCTTCTCGATCTTCACATCGCCATGATGTATGATCTCACGAATCAGATGGAAACGTCGAAGTACATGCTTGGATCGTTGATGAGACCGCGGTTCCTTAGCATTCGCTATAGCCCCGTTATTGTCACAATAGAAAGGAACGGGCTCAGCTGCTAACGGAACTACTCCTAATCAAATTAGGAATTTACGGATCCAAACTACCTCTTTTGCTGCCTCAGCTGCAGCGATATATTCCGCTTCTGTTGTTAAATCGGCATAAGTCTCTTACTTGGAAGATTTCCAGCTCACTGCTCCGTTGTTCAAACAAAATATGTACCTGGATTGTGACTTACAGTCGTCTTTATCGGTTTGGAAACTTGCATCGGTAAACCCAGTTACCTCAAGTTCTCCATCTCCATAGATTAAGAAAGCATCATTAGTTCGTCTAAGATATTTAAGGATGTTCTTAACCACAACCCAGTAACCATCACCTGGATCTGCCTGATAGCGACTACACATGCTCAAAGCATATGAGACATCAGGTCGCGTACATATCATGGCATACATGATCGATCCAACTGCAGAAGCGAATAGGATCCGACTCATGTTGTCTCTCTCATCTTGAGTTTTAGGACACATGTCCTTAGATAGAGAGACGCCATGTGACACTGGCAACAGTCCCCTCTTAGACTGATCCATGTTGAATCTCTTCAACACTTTGTCAATATACGAGCTCTGGAAGAGTCCAAACAGTTTTCTAGATCTATCCCGGTAGATCCTTATTCCCAGAATAAAAGCTACTTCTCCCAGATCTTTCATAGAGAATTTTAATGAAAGCCAAGCTTTCACCGATTGTAGCATGGGAATGTCATTGCTAAGTAGCAATACATCATCTACGTAAGGGACAATGAATGTCAGTGCGCTACCACTAGCCTTTTTATATACACAAGGATCATCCTCATTTTGAACGAAATCATATACTTTTATGATCTCATCAAAACGTTGGTTCCATAAACGTGATGTTTGCTTCAATCCATAAATGGATCGATTTAACTTGCAAACCTTATTTGCATGTTTTGGTACGACAAAACCGTCAAGCTATTGCATATAAACATCCTCCAAAAGGTTTATGTTAAGGAAATCGGTTTTGACGTCCATCTGCCATATTTCATAATCGAAATATGCAGCAATAGCAAGCATTATCCGAATGGATTTAATCATGGCAACAGGTGAAAAAGTTTCATCGTAGTCGACATCATGTCGTTGACGATACCCTTTCGCTACAAGCCTAGCTTTGTACGTTTGTATGTTGCCATACATGTCCGTCTTCTTCCTGAAGACCCATTTACAAACCAATAGGCTTTATGCCTTCTGGTGCATCAACCAGTGTCCAAACTTGGTTGGTATACATGGAATCCATTTCGGACTTCATGGATTCTTGCCATAAAGTGGAGTCGATACCTTGTATCGCTTCCTCATACGTAGCCGGCTCATTATCCTCAATAAGATTAATAGCTACATGAGGTGAGATCAGAAACCCATACCTCTCAGGTTGTTTTCTGACTCTCTTCGATCTACGCGGTTCTTGTGTATTTGAATATTATGGTACAGTTTCATCCCTGATGAACTGTTCATGTTCCGTTAAGGAATCGGTGCCAGGAAAAGTATCACTCTGATTTTCATCGAGTTCTACTTTCCTCCCACTTACCACTTCATTTAGGAATTCATTTTCAAGGAAAACTGTGTGTAGAGCAACAAATACCTTGTTCTCTTGTGGGTGGTAGAAGTAATATCCTTTAATTTCCCTAGGATAACCTACAAGTAGGCACTTATCCGATTTGGGTTCTAGTTTGGTATCATCCAAACGTTTAACGTATGCCCAGCATCCCCAAATCTTCAGGAATGAGAAACTCGATTTCTTTCCTGTTCATATTTCATATGGAGTCTGTTGAACAGACTTTGACGGAACCTTATTCAAAATAAGTATTGCACTGTTCAATGAATATCCCCATAAAGAAATTGGTATCTCAGTGTGACTCATCATAGACCTTACCATGTCCAAAAAAGTTTGGTTTCTCCGTTCAGACACATCGTTTAATTGAGGTGTTCCGGGAGGAGTCAATTGTGAAAGAATATCATACTCTTTCAAGTAATCGAGAAACTCATTGCTCAAGTATTCTCCACCACGGTCCGACCGTAATGTTTTAATACTTTTTCCGGTCTGTTTTTCTACTTCGTGTCAAAACTCTTTGAATTTCTCAAAAGTTTCTAATTTATGTCTCATAAGATACACATAACCATAACGTGATGCATCATCCGTAAAGATTACGAAGTATTCATATCCACCTCTAGCCTCGCTAGACATGGGCCCACACACGTCATTATGAACGAGGGCTAACAGTTCGGTGGCACGTGCACCTTTACCACTAAAAGGTGTTTTAGGTATTTTACCTAATAAACAAGATTCGCATACGTCATATGAATTTGGATCAAATCCGTCCAAATATCCACTCTTCAAAAGTATGGATATACGAGTCATGTTAATGTGTCTCAGACGACAATGCGACATATAAGTTTCATCTTTGTTACTTAATTTAAGCTTTTATTTGTCACGTTATATGTTTGAGATTGATTTATATTCAAAATATAAAGACCATTATTAACATCAACACTACATATCAAAATCATTTTTATAAACAAAACATCTGGTGTTTCTGAATACAAAAGTATACCCACATTGGGTTAAACAAGATACAAATATAATTTTTCTAGTCAAACTAGATACATAATAGCAATCTGATAAATTAAGTACATGCCCTGAGGGCAGTTCCAAAATATAGGTCCCAATAGCCAAAACGGCGACTCTAGTCCCATTTCCAACTCGGAGGTCGATCTCTCCTAAAGCCAATCTCCTGCTAATCTGCAGATCCTACACATCAGTACATAAATGAGTACCACAACCAGAATCAAAAATCAAAATTTTAAAACTAGAAGTAGACATGTTTATTTCAATAACAAACATACCTGAAGTCGGTGCCTTGCCCGCTTTCACTTCCTTCATGTGTTCCTTGTACTCACGGCAGTCACGCTTCCAGTGACCCCATTTGCCACACTATAGGCAGACATATTGGGATTTGTCATTTGGCTTTGCCCTTTCTCTTTTTCTTCTTCTTCACACCTCTTGAAGCCTTCGGCCAAGCCTTGGCATTATGAGATGTTGAAGCGAAGTGCACCTCGTGCTTTTTGCCCTTTAAAAGCTCATTTTCTACCTCTTTCAGCATTGCCATCAACTCTCCAAGAGTCTTTTTGACCGGCGTAATCACACAAGTATAATGCAAGCGCACGTATCGTTCAATTAGTATAAAAAGTATCGATCCCACGAGGACTTAAAACCTTTTTGTTATTAATTTATGGGGCCAACTGATTACCAGTATCTAACAGGTTGTTTGATTGATTGATTTGAAATGACGATGATTATAAATTTAAAACATTTAAATAAAATTGCTTAAAAGTAGGTTGAGAAAAATCCAAATTTATAAAAACTATCCAGGGTTGTGATTAATTCCCATATTATTTAGAAGATGAAGTGGTTATCTTAAAGTTGGGTAATATATTGATTTACTAACCTGGAACACTAATTTATGTAAAAGCCTCTTCCGATGGTCAATTTCAAATACCTAGTATAATTCAATTGAACCATATGTCTATGTCAACCAAATTACCTAGATTCATTAAGATTAAGTTCCAATTATGGCTACCCCCGCCCGACAGGTATATTCCTATCCTGTAAGGAAATCTATTAAAAGGGTTATCTATCCTCAAGGAAGATCGTGGGTTATTGAGTCTAAGGTCTTAAACTTAAAATCTCTATGTCTAGTTCATTTTAAGTTTACCTAATCAATTTTATTAATGGCCAGTTAATAAAAAGCATTAAGATTAAGACTCAATAAATAAATCTTTAAATTACCCAACCTATAATCTAACCCCTTATAAACCGGTTATATTGAAATTCATCACAACCCTAGATACTAACTTAGTTACAATACATAGCTATGACTAATGAAAACTTAAAAGACATAAAATAAAAATGCTAAAAAGTAACTGCGAGAAAGTAAAAGCGGGAAAGTAAATGAAAATAAACTGCCAAGATAAAAGGAATTACTTTTACTAATTACTAACTTAGATATCTCCCTTAGTATAACATAATCACTTGTGAGATTAAAACCAACCGACCATATAGGCGGTACCCTGATTAAGTCAAGTTAAGTCCGACCAGCCATAAAGGCGGTAAAATTTGTCCATGAACCTGCCATGTAGGCGATAAAGAAATAACCATCCATATAGGCGGAACCAAAATTAAATTACCAACCGACCAATCTGGCGGTATCCTTGCTTAGTCAGGTTTAACATTTAAATTAAATAGCCCACCGACCACTATAGCGGTATTCCTTTTTAAGTCAAATTTTAGAATAGTGAATATGTTGTGTCTAAGGGAGATTAATCTAAGATAGTAACAGTAAAAGAATTACCTTTCACCTCGGCAGAGGGAAGTTACCTCCTCATGGTTGAAAATAAAAACTGAAAAAGTAAAGAAAGGAAAGTGTTATGCGTAAAGTAAATTACGGAAAGTAAAACTGAAAAAGTAAAGAAAAGAAAGTGCGAGAGTGAAAATTAATTACTGAAAACTAAAAATAAACAAACTAGATACAATCTTTTTATTTTTTCATTAAGGATTTCAAAGAAGAAAGTATGAATTTTACAAATGAAATGGCTTGGTATTTATAGGCAAAATTTTGCCACCATCAAATCATCAATCAATTTCTCCACCAAATCCATTATTAATTTCTCCACTAATTACTCCACCAAATCCATAATTGCTCCACTAATTGCTTATCTTGTTTGGTGGTGATTTGATAATTTTTATTAATTATTTATTAATTAATATTTTGCTTTGAAAATGATTGATAATGACTTTTAATAATTACACTCCACAAACTTCTGGATGGTTCATCAATTTCGGTCAGCTCAATCCGATATCTGAGTAAAACGTTATGCCCCAAAAACGACAGATGCGCAAAACTGGAATTTCCAAAACTGCACTTCGTCAAAAACGCCCTTTCAAATTTCCAATCTCCAAAATTAATATATCAAGTCCAATAATTGCCCTTATTTGATCCACATTTCGTCCTAAATGATTTCATTGAGTCCCGATATTATTTTATCTGCAAAATAAAATAAAACATATCAAAACGTTCATCAAACCCGAGAAACTAAACAAAATATTAAGTAAAAGGGGCGGTAAATATTGATATATTTTCCGCTCATCACACCCCCAAACCTAACATTTTGCTAGTCCTCGAGCAAAAAAAAAATAAAATTAAAATTAAACTAAGCCACTTTCGTAGGGATCACGCGTTGCATTTAGCGTATGCAACAAGCCTTAAACCCCTAGGTGTCCCTAGTGTACGAGTTGTAGTCTCGTGAGGGTTTACAGCAACGATACCCACAAACGTTTTACAAAAGTTAGTTAAAACTAATGCACACAAAAGCAAAAAGACATGAGAAAAGAGAATAAAGAAGTTAATGACTAATCAAGTGAAACTTCTACTCCAAGTTACTAGTTGTTTTGTTTCTTTCTAAACTACCGAATAAGTAAATTCTCCGATTATATTTACCATTCTCCATATACACAGCCAGCAAAATATTAATCAACTCATTTTTGCCCACAACAGTCACAAGTGCAATTGATAAGAGAATAATATTTTTGTCCTAAGGTTCTATTAGATTTCACACCTTTTTATAGTAATGGAGTAAAAAAAAAAAATTTCTGATTTTTCTGATTTTTTCTTTCTTTTTTCTCTATTTTTTTATTTATATACAATATCTTATGTCTATGTAGCGAGCTTTGGGTCGGTGGCTCCCAAACCAGTTGGCTTTAGGGCACCAGGTGTTAAGACACCCCTACGGACTTAATTACCCAGACATTAGATATAAATATTTTTGCAACATCCTTGATCCATGTAGCGAGCTTTGGGCCAGTGACTCCCAAATCAGTTGGTTTTAGGGCACTGGGTGTTAAGACACCCTTACAGACTTAATAACTCGGATCTCAGACGTTTTTTTTTTTTTTTTTTTTTTTTACTCCATCACTTTTTTGAGATGCTTCCTCCAATTAAACTATAGCACTGAATATTACAAAATTTTCAATTTTAGCTCATGACCGTGTGTTACCATGTATGTTGATAATACCTGCCAACGGAGCATATGAAGATCCATTTTAGTCAGATTTATGGAGAATTCACAAATTAAATAATTCAAAAGGAAATAAACAAAATTAACTTGTTTCGAAATAGGTTTGAGATACGTCTCAGGAGTGGAAATTCCTTAATCGGCTATCTCTTACCAATTTCACCTTTTTAGTCAAAATAAAAACACAAAAATGCAAAATATTTTTGTAATTTTTGAAAAATTTTCAATTTTTTTGTATTTTTCGAAAAATTTTGAACTTAAAATAAAAACAACATACAACTAAAAACAAGATATTAATCAGCTAATTCCCTCCCCCAAACCTACATGAGACATTGTCCCCAATGTCTTAAATAGTAGAAGAAGAGAGTTTAGACGATAATACCTGGTTAACTGAAATTCTACAAGAATTTAAAGGTTAAGATCCAGATTAACCCGACGTCTCTTACCACGATCGTCCCCATACCAATTTATCTTTGAAATGATAGGGTCAATTTATGGTTCATATGCTATGAGTTGGTCAATTAGATCTGGAGCGGTTCTGGCAGTAAATAGAAGTTCTTTTAAAGGTTTTGATATGAACCCATTCCTCCGTGCATCATCAAGAAACACACAAAGAAAATCATAAAATCCATCAACATTGTACAGCCCAATTGGTTTCTGGTGTATGTTCAGGTTCGCCAAGATAGTACAATAAAAATTTCTTCCAATGTACCCAAGCCACCTGGCAAAGCAATAAAAGCATCAGCACGGTTAATCATTTATACCAGTCGTTCAGACATACCTGGCACGATCAGTTCCTCTCCGTTTGATGTTTCAATAAGATTTGCCTCTGCCAAGGGTTTTGGGATGATTCCCAAAACATGACTGCCTCCTTCCTGTACAGCCTTTGAAACGATCCCCATTAATCCAAG
>SKCR01003919.1:0-36224 GCA_019454045.1 Zanthoxylum bungeanum | reverse complement strand
AAATGGCCCCGCCTAAGTCAAAGTTAATTTGTAGTCTGAATTCATCAACAATACAGCAGCCATTTTGCATAAATTGAAGTCAAATTTAAATGCTGAAGAAAGCATATTTGAAATAACAAGTGGTATCATGTATTTGATTTTTTTTTCAAGAGATCATAACGAAGTGATAAGTCATCTGTTTGCGACACAATCACATAATGGATTTTGATGATGCAATTAGAGTGAAGTCTTCGACGCACAAAAGCGAGACAATACAAAAAGATGTCGAAGCACAACGGTGGTAAGGAGCGAAGAACGTGAAGACTTGCACACATTGAAGAATTTATGTGAAGTCTTAGCTTAGGGCTCTAATTCTAATGTGATTTGATTATTCAAGTGCCTAAGCTCATAGGAAACATGCACATTCACTTATATGAATTAGGTTCATATACAAAATGCTTTAAAAGCTTCATATTTACTTTTTTGGTACAGAGACCGGCATATCGGTACCTTACCGGTATCCATACCAACGAGATGCTCTGTTTTGCATGCTCACTGGAACCGGCACAAACCTTACCGGTCCCATACCGGTCACCAAACCAGTGAACCTATGGATTGCATGCTTACTGGAACCGGCACACACCAAACCAGCTTCCGTATCAGTCTCATACTGGTGAGCCTAACGGCTAGTTCCTTTACTGGAACCGGCATAACCTAAACCAGTCATCATACCGGTTAACATACTGGTCAAGCTTTTCATATTACACATACACTGGAATCGGCATGACCCAAATCGGTAATCATACCGGTGTCCATACTGGGCTAACGATCGGGTTCTTCAAATGGTAATATATCCGTTGGAGACCGGCATACCGGTGTTAGAGACCGGCATACCGGTCTCAGAAAGAGATGTTGGGGCTTGCTTCACATTTTACTTAAAATTGAAGCCCCAATTCATTTTTGCCTTGCAAGAGACTTAATAGAAAACCTTCATATCATCTCATAGAGCAAAAACAATAGTGTTTCATAAACCTTCATAATCATATACACTCATACATCAAGCTCACACACACTACACCTTCATATACATTTGTAGTGAGCTTAGATCACTTGGGTAACCAACTCACACAATCTTCTTTATCATTGTGAGTGCCCAATTGTGTTTTACAACTTCTTATACAAAACACTTGTGGTTTGTGAATTTCATCGTTTGGGTAATTGTAAAGGTTTGTGAGTGAGCCTATGTAGAAAACACAAAGTGTAAAGGTTTGGAGTGCACCTTGCATAAAACTCTTGGTTGCGAGTGAGCCACGGTAAAAACTCAGTTCATAGTGAAAAGCTTTAAGTGTGTTGGCCAGACCACTATAAATCTCGGTGTCGTTTTCTCTATCCTTACACTCTTTACATATTGCAAGTTTTATTTATTACATGCTTATATATTAGAAACTTGCATATAGATTGTTTATTACAATAGAGAAAATTGACCTTAAGCTTAATTGGTAAAATAGCTTAAAATCGGCAAATAGTTTTAATTCCGCATATTTTAGCCGTAACCCAATTCACCCCCTCTTGGGTATAGTATTTTTTTTTCGCTAGTGCTTGTAGGTAATTTCAGATGGTATCAGAGCGAGGTATTCTCAACAAAGACTTAACCGTCCGAGAATAGATCATGGCTTCTACAAGCAACTCATCAAATCTTGCCTAAGGATTTTCAATAACTAGACCTCCATTTTACATCGGAACCGATTACAACTATTGGAAAATAAGGATGTTGAACTACCTTCTAGCCGTTGATCTGCAATCCTACTTGGTAATTACACGAGGTGCAAAAGGGCCAATGAAGAAGGATAACAATGGGTTTGAGATTCCAAAACCTACTGTAGAATGGGATAATGAGGATTTAAAACAAGCCTCGCGAAATGCTAAGGCACTCAACCAACTCCTTTGTGTTATTGATCAAAATCAAATAAACAAGCTTCCGGAGTGTGGAAACGCATACGAGTTATGGAAGTCTTTGGAAATGATCAACGAGGGCACAAACCAAGTTAATGAATCAAAGATCAACCGGTTTATGTGCGAATTGGACAATTTCAAAATGGAATCCGGGGAAGAAATTGATCACATGATTTCAAGATTCACAATTATCATAAATCATTTGGGCGCCTTTGGGAAAATCATTGGGCCAACGGATAAAGTGAAGAAAATTCTTAGGTCACTTCCTAAGGAATATAGAAGCTACACCTCCTCTATTAGAGAAGCAAACAACATGAACACTTTGAAGCTAGATGATTTGGTCGAAAGTTGCTTGAATATGAATTGGAGATCAAAATGGATCAAAATGAGGAAGATGGGAAGAGTACAAGAAAGAATTTTGCCTTAAAAGCAAGAAGAAAAGATGATTCAAGCTCAAGTGAAGAAGATAGTGATGATGAGTTGCCAATAATAAACAATAAGGTCAAGAAGCTCCTCAAATCCGCAAAGCTTAAAAGAAAATCAAAAATTGATGAAAAGAAAGAAGAAAAATGGTCACAGAAGAACAAGAAAAATGTTTGCTATGAATGTAATAAACTAGGTCATATAGCTACCGATTGCCCATTAAAGAAAATGAAAGGAAAATCCAAGAAAAGGCATTGAAAGCTACTTCAACTTGGAGCGATAGCGACTCCAACTCATCCGAGGAGGAAGAAGTCAAAGACAAATCAATAGAGTTCATGGCTATCGAGGATGATGATTTTTTCTTTAAAAGCGAAGAAGAAAAGGTACACAACTCTCAAGATTATAATGATTTACTTGATGCTTTTAATGGCTTAAATGAGTTGTGTGATATGCTTAAAAAGAAACTTGAATTGTTTAAAAATGAGCATTCATCACTTAAAAATGAACATGCATCTTGTATGAATAAATTTCATGTTTTAGATAATGAGATCATATGCTTAAAGGCCAAACATTAAAAAGAAATAGCATGTTTAAATTATGAAAATGCATGTTTAAGAGATAAAAAGCTAGAACTTGAAAATTCCATATCTAATATGTCATCTAGCTCAAAAACATGTGAATGTAAATCTATTTTGAATGAAAATATTTTATTAAACACAAAGGTTATAGATTTGCAAAACATAGTTAGTAAATTCACATTGGGACAGAAAAATTTTAATATGCTTATTGGATCCCAAAAATATGCATTTAAAATAGAAGGATTATGATATAGGCCTTATATTAAAAGAAAATTTTTAAAGAATTATTTTGTTAAGGCATCCGACTCTCATGCTAATATTGCTAAAAATGAAAATATCATATGTCATGCATGCAATAAGAAATGACACAAAATTTTTGAGTGCAAGAACAAAAATGTGATTAAAAATGCATGGATTCCTCAAGGAATCAATATTAACCCCCATGGACCCAAGAGAGGTTGGGTATCAAAATGCAATTTATAAATTTGTAGGGGGAGCTTTGGGAATGATTTTAAAGAGAATTACAAATTGATCCCAAAGGCTCAAAAAGATGAGGAATGACAACGGTTAAAGGTAAACTCCGCATTCACCAAAACATTGGTACCGTTTCCTCCAACTTGTATTTGTATGCTTATTTCAAATTGGTTAATACATTTTGAAGCATACAAGTGATTAGGCAATATATTCAAACTTCTATTGGTATCAATTATTCATTTGATATCATTAAATGTCTTAATCATACATTTAAACCTCATTTTGTATCAATTAGTGTCACATTGAATTTATTGAGTTAACTGGCATATATGTGATTACTTGATTGATTTGCATATAAAATGATTTTTCCATTTAACATATTTAAATGGAAATAAAATGCATGTATATGGACATAATTTCTCATTGGCATAATGAAAAGCATGAATATTTGATTAATTGGTATCATAATTATGGGAAGAAATCATTAAAAATGCATTGATATTTATTTAATTAGTAATGATTGGTATAAATTTTGAGAAATAATCTATGTATGATTTCTCATCTTATGGCAAAATGGGGAAATGCCAAAATGTGCATACTTTTAAATTTTGGAATCATCATTTAATGTACACATTAATTGGTATCTCATTTAAGCTTAAAATTTTGCTTCTTCACTTTTTGATAATGTCAAAGAGAGAGAAATCATTAGGAGTGAGATTAAAACTTGTTTTACCCTCACTCTTGAATTAAGGGGGAGTTAATGTACTAAAGTGTTTGTCTAAGTCTTATAAAGCTAGTTTCAAGACGATCACATATTGAGGGGGAGCTAATATTGAGGGGGAGCAAAATCGTTAACATTTGGACTCTTAAAAACTCACAAGTTTTAAGGGGTTGCCATCATCAAAAAGGGGAAGATTGTTAGCGACACAATCGCATAATGGATTTTGATGATACAACAAGAGTGAAGTCTTCGACGCACAAAAATGAGACAATACAAAAAGATGTCGAAGCACAACGGTGGTGAGGAGCGAAGAATGAGGACTTGCACACATTGAAGAATTTATGTGAAGTCTTAGCTTATAGCTCTAATTGTAATGTGATTTGATTATTCAAGTGCCTAGGCTCATAGAAAACATGCACATTCACTTAGATGCATTAGGTTCATGTACAAAATGCTTTAAAACCTTCATATTTGCTTTTTTGGTATAGAGACCGGCATACCGATACCTTACCGGTATTCATACCGGTGAGATGCTCTATTTTGCATGCTCACTGGAACCGGCACGGACCTTACCAATCCCATACCGGTCACCAAACCGGCTTCCATACCGGTCCCATACTGGTAAGCCTAACGGCTAGTTCCTTTAATGGAACCGGCATAACCTAAATCGGTCATCATACCGGTTAACATACCGGTCAAGCTCTTCATATTGCACACACACTGGAATCGGCATGACCCAAACCGGTAATCATACCGGTGTCCATATCGGGCTAGCGATCGGGTTTTTCAAACGGTAATATATCCATTGGAGATCGGCATACCGGTGTCAGAGACCGGCATACCGGTCTCAGAAAGAGTTGTTGGGGCTTGCTTCACATTTTACTATAAATTGAAGCCCCAATTCGTTTTTGCCTTGCAAGAGACTTAATAGAGAACCTTCATATCATCTCATATAGCAAAAACAAGAGTATTTCATAAACCTTCATAATCATATACACTCATACATCAAGCTCTCACACACTACACCTTCATATACATTTGTAGTGAGCTTAGATCACTTGGGTAATCAACTCACAGAATCTTCTTTATCATTGTGAGTGCCCAAGTGTATTTTACAACTTCTTATACAAAACACTTGTGGTTTGTGAAATCTCATCGTTTGGGTAATTGTAAAGGTTTGTGAGTGAGCCTACGTAGAAAACTCAAAGTGTAAAGGTCTGGAGTGCACCTTGCGATAAAACTCTTGGTTGCGAGTGAACCACGGTAAAAACTCGTTCATGGTGAAAAGTTTCAAGCGCGACTTGGGGGAGTGGATGTAGGCATTGTTGGCCGAACCACTATAAATCTCGGTGTCGTTTTCTATATCTTTACACTCTTTACATATTGCAAGTTTTATTTATTACATTCTTATATATTAGAAATTTGCATATATGTTGTTTATTATAATAGAGAAAATTGACCTTAAGCTTAATTGGTAAAAGAGTTTAAAATCGGCAAATAGTTTTAATTCTGCATATTTTAGCTGTAACCCAATTCATCCCTTCTTGGGTATAGTATTTGTTTGTCGCTAGTGCTTGTAGGTAATTTCACCATTGACTGGACCATTTGAATTTGATTATATGTTCTTACTGGGTGAGATTTGTGAATTATTTATTTATCCCCGTTAATTTGAACTTATTTAATCATACTACTCTTTGAAAAATATCTATTTATTCTTGTGAATGGTCAAGATATATTTATCAAGCGCATGGTCCGTTCATTATACGGGTTGAGTAAAATTTAAATATTATTTTTTTATAATAAAAAAAAAATTGATGAGAAATCTAATTATAAACATGATTTGTAAATTTTAAATAAAAGAAAAATCTTATGTGACACGTTTAGAAGAAAAACATTGAACTTATTTGGTATTTTAGAAAAAAAAAATATTAAACTTTTATATATATAATGATTATAACCACGATCATAAATAAATAAGTGAAAAAACTAACTATTTTTCACAATGTGATTCCATGTACTTTATATGCTCCTGTAATTACCGGTAAAGCCATGTTAAGACGTTTAGTGGCTGTGGCACTTAGGGGTAACCAACAGTGCCAGGTATAGATAAGTAATTTTTTTGTATAAAATTCTATTTCAGAATCGGAAACAGTTATATTACAATAGGTTCCGATTCTTCAATATTTAGAATCGAAACTTAACCATATAATCGAATTTTTTATTACATTACTAGCATGAATCTAGACTATTCAAAGTGTGCATGTAATCTTTCCATGTGCTTTAATACACGTACATACTCCAAAATTAAATCTAGGTTCCTCTTTATTACCACCGAAACATTAGAAATCCAGTTAACCAAAGAAAAATGCAAAATAATATATTCATAAAGGATATATTGAATTGGAATGGCAGAAGTAGTGCACCTAAAACTTCATCAACTGTCTGCTAAGCACACACAAGGAACCCATTTTCATATGCTTAAAAAAGAGAAATCCAACATACATCATATATTGATGAAACAATGTATTTGGAAGTAAAAGGAGGTCACATTATAAACACACATATATAATCATTCTCATTTTTGTTGGTTAGTGTATTAGAGTCCCTATCTTTTATCTTTCAGTAGTGCAGGGGGTTCCAATGATAGATTTATTAAATCAAGAACCACACTATAACAGATAGGAAAATATATATTTCAATTTGCTAAAAGACAAACAACACTGTAATGAAATTCATATTTTTCTATCTTTTTAATGTGCTCTTTGACTTAATAAGTTAATGGAACCTCCATTAGAATTTCATTAATATATGGTAAGGTTTCAATAAGAGATCCACTACCTTATTAAGTTAAGGATCAGTCCAAAAAAATAGATAAAATACATATTTCAATGCAACGTTATTTTTCTTTTAGTATATTGAAATTTATGTTTTTTTTTTTTAATTTTTAGTGTGATACTTGGCTTAATAAGTTAAAAGATCTCTAATTAGAACCTCATTATATATAAAGTGATAGAAAAATATTTTTTCTCATTAGAACCTCACTATTTCCTCATTTTATTAAGTTAAGAACCAAAGTAAAAGATAAAAATATTACATATTTTAATACAGTGTTGTTTATCTTTAATTGTATTGAAATATATATTTTTTTGTCTTTTTACTTGATCCTCAACTTAGAAAGTTAAGGATGCCCCCCGGCCAAAAAAAATTTGTCCCGGGCCCGATTTTTTAATTATAAAAAAAATTATAAATAAAAAAATTTATTATATAAATATATATATTTATAAATAAAAATATTTAATTATTTATTTCAAGTCCGGGCTCGATTTTTTTATTATAAAAAATTTATTATATAATATATAATATATATATATATATATATATATATATAAGAAAAGCCATTATCTAATGAGGACATTCTCATTTTATAAAATAAGAATGTCTTGCAAAAAAAAAAAAAAAAAAAAAATCACGAACCCAATGCATTAACCGAAAAAAAAAAGCACAATTTGCAATTCGACTTTTTTTGTCAAAAAAAAATATATGAGAATAAGATCGGACTTTATTTAGAATATGAAACGAAATGAGCTTTTCATTATTTGAAAAAAAAAATTACATAGCAAATAATTCTATAAAGACTTGACCTCAATCATAGTAATTGTTGGAGGTATTTTCAAGCACCAATGCATTTGAACAGTACGACAATGGTAGAAAGGGTAACTCCCTTTCTGACCAAGAGCCTTAATGCCGACCCGTTCAGAAGGGTGTTGCCGACCATATAACATGACATGTTCCAACAGAGAATGTCGAGCACTCGTTGACAAGTGGCCGACCACTTCAGCACGGCTGGTCGGATATTATCAGATCGGTAGCAGTTGTTCTCATAACAAAGGACCATTGTGACCGACCTCATGAAGACCGAGCAGATGGCAAGATATTCTCCACCGCCTCATCCTTACCGAATAAGGTGATGAGACACTATTCTTATTGGATAAGGTGATGAGACAATATCCTTACGGGATAAGATGATGGGACATGGTGATGATGGAAACAAGATATTTTCGGCCAAGTGGCCTTGGGGGAAGGAAGCCCATTAATGAATTCACATGGGTGGTGTCATCAAGAAGGGGATAAAACCGCCTCTTGGCTAGTATAAATAGGAGGGGAAACAAATTTGTAAGGGTTGATTGATCAGTAAGTTTGATTACTAAAAAGCTAGAGAGAACTATTCTGTAAACAGAAACAGCTCGGTTTCCACACTGACCGATTATAAAACAGGTCGGCCGACCACATTTCGGTAATAAAACACTCATCCATTTTGTGCCCGTGGACGTAGGTTGGATTCAATCCGCCGAACCATGTTAATACTTTGCGTTGATTTGCGTGTTTATTCCCTTTTGTCAAAGTTTGATTTTGGTTTCCCATAACCAAATAAATTCACGGTTGAAGGAAGACCATCTCGGGAGCGGTATTCCCTTATTACCCCTGAGACAAAAATCAGCTGTCAACAGTTGGCGCCGTCTGTGGGGAATTCAATGAAAAGAAACTTACGTAATAGGACGATGGCAGAAGGTGGAAACCACTGGTCGTCAGAAAGTTCAACAACAGAATGGATGGAAAAAATGGAGGAAAATATGAGGAATGATAGGGAGGAAAATCAAACCCTCTTGAAATCCATGATGGACAAACTAGAGAGAATGGAAAAGACGAATAATGAAAGACTTGAAGCTAAAACCAGCCGGAGAAGAAGTGAAATAGCGGAAGGAAAGAGAGTTGTAGATGTGAGTGGAGACGATGAACCCAGGAGGAAGGACCCCGGCGGGATGAGGTCTCGGGTGATAGAAAGAGATTTGCAAGCGGAGGATATGTGGGAAAAAGAAGAGGAGAGGCAGTCGCCAAATTCTTCCTATGATAGCCCACACGACACTATAAGGGAAGATAGGAGGCGCGGCGGTGTTAAACGAGAAATTTCTGGTCGCGGCATGCGCCGTATTCGGAGTGACAGGCGCGAGGAAGGCCGCGGGGGGCAGCGTGGTAACCTTGATGACAACATGAAAGCTTGGTTAAGAGAATAAATGACTAAGTGGGAAGAGAGCTTCAAAGCTGATGCAGGGGATGCTCGGGACGGTGAGGTTGAATCTCTCTTCACAGAGGAAATAAGGTTGGCAAAATTCCCAAAACGATTCACCATGCCGACCATAACACCCTATAAAGGCCATACTGATCTGAAATCGCATATTGAGGGTTTCGTTTTGTTGATGGATGTCCAAGGAATGGTGGGGGATGCCATTTGTAAAGTCTTCCCATTGACCTTGGGCTGGCCCGCAGTCCTGTGGTTCATAAGTATAACCCCAGGAAGCATCGGTAGCTTCTCACAGCTTAAGATGTCATTTGTTCGACACTTTAAAGGGGCATGTGTCCCGAAGAAAATGATTGGAGAGTTGCGGCTTGTAAAACAAGGGGATGGCGAGCCCCTGGGAGTTTTCATTAAACGGCATCACAGCTTGGTGCTCGAGGTTGGAGGATATGAGTCGCTAGAGGCCTTGGAAAGTTTGAAAGGGGCCCTGAAGGTCGGGAGGCTATGGACCCACTTGAGAATCCAGGACACACCGGACTATGACACCGCATTAGAAATAGCCCGGAGGTTCGGTTTGCTGGAAGTAGAGGAGAAGATATCCCAAATGGGCACAACTACTAAAGAAAGGGCGGCAAGGCAGAAGTTCCTCGGAGACCAGATAGGGAATTCAGGAAACCACCCTTGAGGTAAAGGGAATTCAAGCCGATGCCTCAAAGTGATCAGGAAAGAAGAGTTCCGGCTCAGGTGAACCAAGTCGCCAGGGAAGAGGCGTACGTTCCTTTGAATAAACCGTTAAGGAAAATCGTCATAGAGATCCAAGGCAGATGCCTCTTGACAGAACCTGATTTTAGGAGGTACCCCCCGGACAGTAGGAATGAAAGATCCTATTGTATACACCATAATTTGAAGGGGCATACGACAGACGGATGCAAAGACTTGCGAGAGCAAATGAAAGACCTAGCGCGCAATGGTTATCTGAATAACTACATCGATCACGAAGTCATGGCAGCCAGGCAGAGGTGGAACCGCAGACACGTGAATACCATTGCTGGAGGAAGAACGCTGGCCGGAGATTCTAATCGGTTGAGGAAGAATTACAATCATACCCGAGGGCCAGAGATATTGGCAATGGAACAAGCACCATGAGCTCATGGTGGTCGGTCAGTGCCAATAATGTTCACAGATGAAGATGCTCGTGGGGTGAGTTTCCCCCATAATGATGCCTTGGTAATTAAGGCAGTGATCGGTGGTTCCGAGGTGGACAGGATCCTGGTGGATCCCGGAAGTGCGGTAGATGTAATTTCCAAAGAAGCGCTGGACGGCCTCGGGGTGGAATATGCAACCTTAACTGATGATGAGACTCATATGTACGGCTTCAGGGGTTCAACAGTGGTCCCATTGGGAAGGATACAATTGGCGATGACAGTCGGGACCCATCCCCAATCTCGGATGATTATGACGGACTTCACAGTGGTAGACTGCATGAGCAGTTACCAGGTTATCATTGGTCGGCCATTTATGATGAAATTAAAAGCTGCAATGTCCTGCTACTACTTGAAGTTAAGGTTTCCTACTCGGGACGGAATTGGAATTGTGTGCGGAAGTCAGAAAGCTGCCCGGAGTTGTTTCGCCACCCTCTCAAGGGAGACCCTTTGTATTGAAGATGGTGGTCAGTAGAGAAAGGGAAACGAAGATGGGGAAGGAACGAGTAAAGCTCCAGGTCCTCGGCCAAAGAAAGTTGTTCGGTTATGGGCGATTGAAGAACTGGAGTTAGTAGAGTTGTTCAGTCCGGGTAAAAATGTAAAAATAGGAGCAGACTTGGATGGAGCCCTGAAGTGGGACTTGTTGAAGTTCTTAAAGCAGTACCCGGATGTGTTTGCATGGGGGCATAATGATATGCTCGGTATAGATCCGAAATTTATTAATCATCGTTTGGCGGTGGGTTCGGCCCACAAACCGTTCAAGCAAAGAAGAAGGATTTTTAACTAGGAGCGGTGCGAGGCGATAGCCACCGAGGTAGAAAAGTTATTGAAATCTGGGTTTATCAGAGAGGCAAGGTACCCGGATTGGGTATCAAATGTGGTCTTGGTAAAAAAAGGCCACTAGAAAGTGGAGGATGTGTGTGGATTTTACCGACCTCAATAAAGCTTGCCCAAATGACAGCTTCCTACTACTAAAGGTGGACCAATTGGTAGATTCAACGGCCTATCATGGGCTGCTCAGTTTTATGGATGCGTTCTCGGGGTATAACCAGGTCAAAATGCATCCTGAGGACGAGGAAAAGACAACTTTCATCACCGACAAAGGGCTGTTGTATTGTTACAAAGTGATGCCATTTGGTTTAAAGAATGTTGGGGCGACGTTTCAGAGGCTAGTGAACAAGATCTTCAAGCCACTCATCGGCACATCCATGTTAGTATACATCGATGATATGATAACCATGTCCATTGAGCTAGCCTGTCATGTAACCGATCTAGAGAAAACATTCGAGTTGCTACGGAAGAATAACCTGAGATTGAATCCGGAAAAGTGTGCTTTTGGGGTGGCCTCGGGAAATATTTTGGGCTATATGGTGAGCTCCAAAGGCATAGAAGCAAATCCTCGAAAAATCCAGGCTATTCTGGATCTAAAATCCCCCGGAACAGTAAAAGAAGTACAAAGTTTAACCGGTCGAGTGGCCGTATTGAATCTGTTTATTTCCCGAGCAACCGACAAGTGTCACCCTTTCTTCAAGGTTATCAAGAAGGCAAAAAGTGAAGTCAATTGGACGACAGAATGCGAGGAGGACTTCCTGCATTTGAAGCAGTACTTGACACAGCCCCTACTCTTAGCAAAGCCGACCCCAGGTGAGACCTTATTCTTGTACTTAGCTGTTTCTGAGCATGCTGTAAGTTCAGTATTAGTACAAGAGGCCGATAAAGTTCAAAGGCCAGTATATTATGTTAGTAAGACTTTGTTAGATGCTGAAACTAGATCCTACAGAAACCGGAGGTCTCGGGTAGGTTAGTAAAATGGTCGGTAGAGTTGAGTGAACACGACATTTCCTACCTACCAAGAACAGCGATAAAGGGTCAGGCTTTGGCGGACTTTGTGGCGGAATTTACGGTATCCCACATTTTGACTATTGTGGAAGGTGGATGGGAATTGTCGGTAGATGGATCTGTCACCTCATAAGGTTGTGGAGCCGGAATTGTGTTGAAAAGAGGTGAAGGCGAGTGTAGGACACAGAAACTGGGCGACGCTGTTCTAGGCTCGCGGCCTAGTTGGGAGTACGGAATAGCCCGCGAGGGAATTAAACCGGAGATATAACATGGATTCGCCACCCGGTGTGAACCGGGACAAAGGTTTAAGGCCGCACTCACCCCTCGCAAGGGAAGACCTCAAACCATTGGGTTCGGAATGGTCCCTTACTTATGTCACTTGTGATGATATGATTTGTGCAATAAACTAACCGAATCTACGCAACGTATATGCTCAAGGGAAACCTATGTCTAGTTTGTATTCATCAAAATAACTCATAATCTAAGTTTGCATGCTTGAAAATAAGTTTTTAAACGGAAAACACATAAAATCACACAATGAGCACATTGAACCATTAAACCAAAATAAATAAATAACTATTTAAACATAATCATAAACTAAACAAAATATCATGCCTAAAATAACGTAATCATGCTTTGAAAATAAATAACAAACTAAGCTAAATCATGTTTTACTAACAAATAAATAACCTACGAACTATAACATGCTCAAACACAAGTTTGGATGAGACGAAATATGTGTCTCTTAAGTGGTACGTGGCGTTGTATCCCAAGTACAAACCGCACTACCGTCCATTCGGATTCGGCTACGGAATTTACGTCCGGGTTTCCATCCTATATACCACAAAAAGGAACAAATATTCCGCTCATCCAACAATCACATCATGCCTCAAACGACTCTCATGCGATAGTATTTTTTAAAATAAACAAAATAAACGAAAGATAATAAATAAAAAGGTGCCCTCAGGTCTAACCTCTTTTGTCTACACGGCCGTCGGAAGGGTTGATGTTCCACAACTTTTCTGGTTCACTAATCCAACATTTTTCCTCCCTGTTTTGCTATTTGGGCTGCTGTTTTCACTCCGTTTCGCTGCTGTTTTTGTTGTATTTTCTGGTCACTATTTTAGAGTAATTAGGGGACTGTTTTGCGGTTTATTTGGACTGGTTTGGGCTGCGGTTTTTGGACTGTTTTGGGGAAGCTTTTGGGACTATTTTTAGAGCATTTTTTGGGCTGTTTGGGGGTTAATGTGCGGCTGAACTGGGCTGGCAGTGAGGGTTAATGTGTGAAGGCTTGTGTAGTTGGCGAGAGGGCTGCGAGTGGTGTATAGGTGTGAGGGCTGAGTAGTTGGCGAAGGTTGATTAGGCGTGGAGTGCTTGAGGGGCAGGTGGCTTGTTGTTAATGTGTTCAGTTGGTTTTAGGGCTCACGTGGAGGGCTGAGGTCTTGTGAGTGGAGAGGACGTGTTGTGTGTAGGTTTTGTTGAATCAAATGCAGAGGACGTGTGGCGTGAACGTGCGTGAGCTGAGTGGAGGGTAGTGATGTGTGAAGGCAGAGGGTAGTGGCGTGAACGTGCGTGAGGCTCTTGGTGGCTTGCGTGAGGCGTGAGCAGGGTATGTTGTGCGGCAAAGGCTTCTTGGATATGCTTTGGGCGTGGCTTTTAGGTTGCTTCTTGGTGTGAGTCTTATGTGTATCAGCCAGGGTTCATAAAGCGGGTGAATGCCTCTTTTTATAGGCAAATGGATGAAGGCTTACCTTATTTGAGAAGGAGAAGGATTTTGTGTTTTAATTGAATATCTTTTTAATTAGTATTTGATGAGGGAAAATCTTTTAATTATGGAAGTATTTTAAGTGAATTATGAAAGCTTTTGATGGGATTTTATTTGATTTTATTTAATTTTGGTATGTGATTTATTTAATTTGGGAAGGTGATTTAATTTAATTTAATTTCAATTTAATTGGTTTTAATTTAATTGGATTTAATTTTAATTGGATTTGATTTTAATTTAATTGGTTTTAATTTAATTTGTGACATGTGTTTTAAATGTTTTAATTGTGATTTAAAGGGCTTGGTGTGTGGTTTAGGGATATGTGGGCATGGTTTGTGTCTTACGGGGGTTTGGGCTAAGGGTGTGCTTTGAAACGGAGGTCAAACAAGCGAGTCCGAAGCTAATCCAACGAGTTAAACCCAACCAAGTTTCAATTATTGACCTTTTCCCTTCCAACGTCCATTTCATGCGGCTTTCACAATCAAAGAGGTAGTGTCTCCATACGAGACTCATCATCGGGACTTACATGTAAAAATACAGTGCCTACAGTCACCCCCACTTTGATGGAATTTGTGCAGTGTGTGACAATGACAATCCTATCAAAGTAAGTGCAATGCATTTTCATTTACCTGGCTCGCCAGCTGTCACCTGGTTTGCCTGCTGTGTTGAGTTGAGTTGATCTGGTTGTGCCATTTTCGGCATGCTAACCCCATTTCATAGGCGTTGCTGAAGTGATGACTGTCCATTTTCGAACTGTGCTCCATTTTCGGAGTGCCATTTTCGGCATGTGAACCCCATTTTCGAAGTGTCGCTGATGTGATGATAGTCCATTTCCGAACCATGCTCCATATTCGGAGTGCTATTTTCGGCATGCTAACCCCATTTTCGAAGTGTCCCTGATGTGATGATAGTCCATTTCTGAACCTTGCTCCATTTTCGGAGTGCCATTTTCGGCGAGATGTGATAATGGTCCATTTCCGAACCGTGCTCCATTTTCGGAGTGCCATTTTTGGCGTCTGATGAGATAATGGTCCATTTCCGAACCGTGCTCCATTTTTGGAGTGCCATTTTCGGCGAGCTGATGTGATTGTGGTCCATTTCCGAACCATTGCTGATGAGGGATAGTCCATTTCCGAACCATGACTGATATGAGAGTGGTCCATTTCCGAACCGTTACTAATATGATAGTGGTCCATTTTCGAACCGTTGCTGATGAGAGATAGTCGATTTTCGAACCATTACTGATGTGAGAGTGGTCCATTTCCGAACCGTTACTGATAAGAGAGTGGTCCATTTCCGAACCATTACTGATAATGATGTGGGCCTCGCCCCCAGAGTGTCATACCCGGAAAAGCTGATACTGATGTGTCTCTATTCCCGAAGTGTCGTACCTGGCGTGCTAAACCCTGTACCTAGGGTGTCGCGGTAATCCATAATGCTGTACATGACGTGCTAAACCTCATACCCAAGGTGTCGCTGAAATATCTTCATACCCGGAGTGTCGTACCTGAGAAAACTGATCTGTGTCTCCATACCCGGAGTACCATACCCGGAAAAACTGAAACTGATGTTTGATGTGGGCCTCGCCCCTAGAGTGTCATACCCGGCCAGACTGATACTGATAATGATGTGGGCCTCGCCCCCAGAGTGTCATACACGGCAAGACTGCTACTGATAACGATGTGGGCCTCGCCCCCAGAGTTTCATACCCGGCAAGACTAATACTGATGATATGATGGTTCGTTCTCGAACCATGATGTGAGGTGGTCCATTCCCGAACCGTTACTGTGAGGTGGTCCATTCCTGAACCATTACTTAGTTGAGATGAGGGTCTTGTTCCCGAATTGTGATGATGGTCTTGTTCCCTAATTGAGTTGCGGGTCTTGTTCCCGATTTGAGTTGAGGGTCTTGTTCCCTAGGCTTTGTTTTTGAACTGAATGTGATGGAGAGGTGCCTCGACCTCTGGGCTTTGTTCCCGAACCACCTGTGGGCTTTGTTCCCGAACTGTGTAGAGAGTGGGCTTTGTTCCCTGGGCTTTGTTCCCATTGTGTTGAATGTGATGGCGAGGTGCCTCGACCTCTGGGCTTTGTTCCCGAACCACCTGTGGGATTTGTTCCCGAACTGTGTTGAAATATGGCTTTATTCCTCTGGGCTTTATTCCCGAACTATGTTGAGAGTGGGCTTTGTTCCCCTGGGCTTTATTCCCGAGCTGTGTTGAGAGTGGGCTTTATTCCTGAACTGTGTTGAAATAGGGCTTTATTCCCCTGGGCTTTATTCCCGAACTGTTACTGATTATGGGTGGGCCTCAACCCTGAACTTATAGTGATGTGGGCCTCGCCCCCAAACTGATACTGATGTGGGCCTCGCCCCAGATTGATACTGATGTGGGCCTCACCCCAAACTGATATGGGCCTCGCCCCAAACTGATACTAATGTGGGCCTCGCCCCAAACTGATACTGACGTGGGCCTCACCCCAAACTGATGTGGGCCTCGCCCCAAACTGATACTAATGTGGGCCTCGCCCCAAACTGATACTGACGTGAGCCTCGCCCCGAACTGATGTAGGCCTCGCCCCAAATTGATACTAATGTGGGCTTCACCCCAAACTGATACTAACGTGGGCCTCGCCCCAAACTGATACTAATGTGGGCCTCGCCCTAGGACTCATCCCCAAAATTGATGCTGATGTGGGCCTCGACCCTGGATTTATTCCCGAAGACTGCTGATAATGCGGGCTTCTCCCACTGGGATTCATTCCCGAATTCATTCTAAAGCTGCGACGGTGTGGGCCTCGACCCTGGGATTCATTCCCGGATTCATTCTAAAACTCTGACGATATAGGCCTCGACCTTGGGATTCATTCCCGGATTCATTCCAAAACTCTGACGATGTGGGCCTCGACCCTGACATTCATTCCCGGATTCATTCCAAAACTCTGACGATGTGGGCCTCGACCCTGGGATTCATTTCCCCAAACTGCTGATAGTGTGGGCCTCGGCCCTGGGATTCATTCCCGAAACTGATGATGTTATGTTGCTGTTTCTGGTTGGCTTGCATTTGCCGCTTTCTCATTTTCTTTAAAATCTGCGAACAAAAACAAGACAAATATTGCATGTATATGACGTGTATGCATGCATGCATGAATGTGTTTCCTATTCCGATGGGTTAGGTCTTCCTTGTGCTCTTCGGTGCTTCTTGCCTACAAAAGTCTTTGGTCGCCCCCTCGGTCTACTTGCAATTTCCTTCTGCCAGTTCTCTTCTGGTGATTGGTTGGTTCTTTTTTTGTCTCATGGCTCAAGATCTCGTTGTTTCCCTTATTTGTGGGGTGGTAGACTGGTCGCCCCCGGTATTGATTTAGCTTTCTGCTCTTCGTTGCTTGTAATAGGTCAAAGTGAACCACGTGATGTGGCATTCCATATCATCATATTATATTACATGCTACGAAATAGTCCCAATAGTTATACATATCATTGTCCTCAAATAATGCTCAGTAATGAAACCAGAGAACTTACAAAACACCCAATGCAACTCAAATCCAAGTCTTTGAATAAATGATCTAAGCCAGACTCAAAGTGTGTGTGTGCAAAGGTTCTTTCACTGCTTAATCCTTAGGTAAGCTAACTCGATGATTTCATTTCAAAAATCGGGATTGATGGGTCAAACCAACCTAGATGTCTCAGTTAGGCTCTGCAATTGCTTTTTCGTGCCCAATGTGGTATGGTTTTATCTTTCTTTTTCTTTGTCTCTCTCTTTTTTTTTTCTTTTTTTTTTCTTTTTGAACTTCATTTTTTCTTTTTTCTTTTCTCTTTTTTTTTTCTTTTCAACACACCTACCCTTTAAGGTAGCATTTCTCCTCATGGTGGTCCTAATACTCGCCCATGGGTAGCTTCACGCTTATCAGTTATATGTGGTTCAATTCTTTTCTTTAAAGACTTTTATTTCATTTTCAACCATACCGCACATCATAACATAAGCAAATCAAGATAGACATCTAAGCAAACGGTCATTCACCGACCTACAATTTCTTCAACTAGTCACTTTGCTAACTACTCAGGTTTTCACTGCTAAGAACCATAATCAAGTGCTTACGAGTCTAACATAGATCAATTACTCAAAGTATCAGATAAAAGCATGTCAAGGGTTTATCGTTTCTAAGGTTTCACCCTAAAGCAATCAATTTCATCATCGGACTTATGCCTAACTATTAAGGACTTAAAAACAAATTTTTTTTTTCTTTTTTCTTTTTTTTTTCTTTTTTTCTTTTTTTTTCTTTTTTCTTATCTTTTTCTTTTCTTTTTTTTTCTCTTTTTTTTTGGCCCACCATGGTCTTTTTATCCTTGCCGTAAAATTTTCTATTTCTCAGCTTCCTTTTTCTCGATGTCCATGTTTGCTAAACTCTTCTTTGACAAGTCTTCTTTTTCCTAACCCAACGGATATCTATGATGGCTTTTAAGACACGGGGTTAACGTGATGCATGTATGCATGAGATGCATGAGATGCGTGTGATGTATGAGATATAATATGCATGTGGTTATCAAAAGCATAAAGGGGTGGCTCCTATAGGTCATACAACTATGGTTCACATGTGGGTTTATAGGAGTGTAGACAAAGGCTCCCGCCAGCGAAGGGTTGCCCACAACTAGGTCTCCCCACTCAAGGGTCCGAGCAACCAAATGAGCGCACCTTTTTTATACACTAAGGTACATGCCAACGAGTTATGGTTTGTGACTGACAGTCAAATGGATTTCCCGTTGTAGATTCCCCAGGGTGAGGGTGGAGCGAGGCTCTTTTAAGGACCCAAGCCCCTTAGGCTCTTATCGCTTGGTGTCAGGAATAAACAACGAGTCCTCTAAATTAGTCCATCACAGTAGGCTACAAGTAGATGATTATCTAGATGCCTTCACAGCTTTTCCTTATAGAAAGGTAGTGAGTGAAGGAAGACACCAAACCATCACTTAGCCTTAAGAATGACTTTGATTATACCCCTTTCAACCCACGGTAGACGAAGTTAACTAAAGCACAAATCACAATCACTACCAGACATTATTTCGGGGCCAATTCTCTTATCCCCAGTGGAGTCGCCAGACTGTAGGACACAGAAACTGGGCGACGCTGTTCTAGGCTCGCGGCCTAGTTGGGAGTACGGAATAGCCCGCGGAGGAACTAAACCGGAGATATAACATGGAGTCTCCATCCGGTGTGAACCGGGACAAAGGTTTAAGGCCGCACTCACCCCTCGCAAGGGAAGACCTCAAACCGTTGGGTTCGGAATGGTCCCTTACTTATGTAACTTGTGATGATATGATTTGTGCAATAAACTAACCGAATCTACGCAACGTATATGCTCAAGGGAAACCTATGTCTACTTTTATTCATCAAAATAACTCATAATCTAAGTTTGCATGCTTGAAAATAAGTCTTTAAATGGCAAAACACATAAAATCACACAATGAGCACATTGAACCATTAAACAAAATAAACAAATAACTATTTAAACATAATCATAAACTAAACAAAATATCATGCCTAAAATAACGTAATCATGCTTTGAAAATAAATAACAAACTAAGCTAAATCATGTTTTACTAACAAATAAATAACCTACGAACTATAACATGCTCAAACACAAGTTTGGATGAGACGAAATACGTGTCTCTTAAGTGGTACGTGGCGTTGTATCCCGAGTACAAACTGCACTACCGTCCATTCGGATTCGGCTACGGAATTTACGTCTGGGTTTCCATCCTATATACCACAAAAGGGAACACATATTCCGCTCATCCAACAATCACATCATGCCTCAAACGACTCTCATGCGATAGTATTTTTTTAAAATAAACAAAATAAACGAAAGATAATAAATAAAAAGGAGCCCTCAGGTCTAACCTCTTTTGTCGTCTCTCGAAAGCACGTTACACGGCCGTCGGAAGGGTTTATGTTCCGCAACTTTTCTGGTTCACTAATCCAACATTTTTCCTCGCTGTTTTGCTATTTGGGCTGCTGTTTTCACTCCGTTTCGCTGCTGTTTTTGTTGTATTTTTTGGTCACTATTTTAGGGTAATTAGGGGACTGTTTTGCGGTTTATGTGGACTGGTTTGGGCTGCGATTTTTGGACTGTTTTGGGGACGCTTTTGGGACTGTTTTTAGTGCATTTTTGGGGCTGTTTGGGGGTTAATGTGCGGCTGAACTGGGCTGGCAGTGAGGGTTAATGTGCAAAGGCTTGTGTAGTTGGAGAGAGGGCTGCGAGTGGTGTATAGGCGTGAGGGCTGAGTATTTGGCGAATGTTGATTAGGCGTGGAGTGATTGAGGGGCAGGTGGCTTGTTGTTAATGTGTTCAGTTGGTTTTAGGGCTCACGTGGAGGGCTGAGGTCTTGTGAGTGGAGAGGACGTGTTGTGTGTAGGTTTTGTTGAATCAAATGCAGATGGCATATGGTGTGAACGTGCGTGAGCTGAGTGGAGGGTAGTGATGTGTGAAGGCGGAGGGTAGTGGCGTGAACGTGCGTGAGGCTCTTGGTGGCTTGTGTGAGGCGTGAGCAGGGTATATTGTGCGGTAATGGCTTCTTGGATATGCTTTGGGCGTGGCTTTTAGGTTGCTTCTTGTATGAGTCTTGTGTGTATCAGCCAGGGTTCATAAAGGGGGTGAATGCCTATTTTTATAGGCAAAGGGATGAAGGCTTACCTTATTTGAGAAGGAGAAGGATTTTGTGTTTTAATTGGATATCTTTTTAATTAGTATTTGATGAGGGAAAATCTTTTAATTATGGAAGTATTTTAAGTGAATTATGAAAGCTTTTGATGGGATTTTATTTGATTTTATTTAATTTTGGTATGTGATTTATTTAATTTGGGAAGGTGATTTAATTTAATTTAATTTCAATTTAATTGGTTTTAATTTAATTGGATTTAATTTTAATTGGATTTGATTTTAATTTAATTGGTTTTAATTTAATTTGTGACATGTGTTTTAAATGTTTTAATTGTGATTTAAAGGGCTTGGTGTGTGGTTTAGGGATATGTGGGCATGGTTTGTGTCTTACGGGGGTTTGGGCTAAGGGTGTGCTTTGAAACGGAGGTCCAACAAGCGAGTCCGAAGCTAATCCAACGAGTTAAACCCAACCAAGTGTCAATTCTTGACCTTTTCCCTTCCAACGTCCGTTTCCCGCGGCTTTCACAATCAAAGAGGTAGTTTCTCCATACGAGACTCATCATCTGGACTTACATGTAAAAATGCAGTGCCTACATCGAAGAGGTAGTGTACGCCTTGAGATTCGCCTTCGAGGACACTAACAATGAAGCCGAATATGAGGCAATCCTGGCCGGCTTAAGGTTGTGTACGGCGATGGGTGTTCGTGATGTAGTTGTGAATAGTGACTCCCAATTGGCCGTCCAGCAGCTAAAGGGAGAGTTCCAGGCCAGGGAATCAAATATGATAGCCTACTTGGCAGAAGTAAAAAGATTGATCGGAAGAATGGGGAATGTGCAATTCGAGCAGGATGGTCGGGAGAATAACTATCAAGCAGACTCTCTAGCACGACTCGTGTCATCAATCAGGTCAGAAAGGCCCAGAACAATCCCTCTTATCTGTCTCCAAGTAAAAAATATGGGAGAGCCCGTGGTAATCGAGCTGGATGTGGAGAACGAATCTTCTTGGATGCAGCCGATCAGAAAGTATTTGGAAACTGGGGAAGTACCGTAGGAAAAGAAAGAGGCCATGAAGTTAAAGTATAAAAGCATCAAGTTTTCTTTGATTGAAGAAGTGATGTACCGGAGGGGCTATACAGTACCACTTTTGAGATGTCTAGTATAGGAGGAGGCTGATTATGTACTCCGAGAGATTCATACAGGATTTTACTGGCCAACTATGCATCATGCCGGGGGACAATCAATTGCCTTTAAAGCTTTAAGGCAAGGATTTTACTGGCCAACTATGCATCATGACGGGATGAGGGTAGCCCGGAAATGCGAAGGATGTCAAAAGAATGCCAACATTCATCACATGCCCGCAGAACAGTTAACTACATTGTCCAGCCCATGGCCGTTCGCTCAGTGGCGCCTGGATATCATTGGGCCGATGCCAAAAAAGGGCGTGGACAGGCAAAGTATGTTATTGTTGCCATAGATTATTTCACAAAGTGGGTGGAAGCCGAGCCCCTGTCCGCGATCACATAGAAGAAAGCGACTGAGTTTTTGAAGAAAAATATTATCTGCAGGTTCGGGATTTCCCGGGCCGTCATCACATATAATGGGAAGCAGTTCGACAGTAAAGGCTTCAAGAAGCTCTGCGAGGATCTCCAAATCGCCTTAAAATTCGCTTCACCTGCCCATCCCAAGTCTAATGGACAAGTTGAGGCAACCAACAAAACCATCAAAGAAAATCTTAAAGCTCGGCTCGGAGTTTGCAAGGGGTTGTGGGTCGAGGAGCTACCAGAAGTATTGTGGGCACAACGAACAACCTGTAAGGATTCCACAGGAGAAACTCTGTTTTCTTTATCCTACGGGTTTGAAGCAGTTATTCCAGTAGAAAGTGGGATGACTACCCACAGGGTCCAGCATTTTGAGGACAAGCAGAATGATGAGCTCATCAGAAATCACCTCGACCTGATCGAAGAAAAAAGGGAGAGTTCGGCTGTGAAGGCAGAGCAATTGATCAACGAAAAATGGTCTGTTTCTATAACAACAAGGTTCAAACCCGGTCATTCCTTCCGGGCGACCTGGTATTGAGAAGAGTTACTTTGAACACCCGAAGGCCAGATGAGGGTTCGTTGGGTGCCAAGTGGGAAGGGCCATATAAGTTATGGAGATTGTGAGGTCGGGTGCCTATCTTTTGGAATAGCTGGACGACATTCGACTGAAAGAAGCCTTGGAACGCCGATATGCTGAGGAAATATTTTCAGTAGTCAGTCTCTTTCTCGGGCAAAAAAGTCCCGTGAGTGACCCGACCAGGGTTAAAGACTTAATTATAAAAACATCTCTTAAAATGACCCACATATAGTTGTAAGGAGTGCAGTGTGCCCCACGAATATGAATAAAACTTTCACTCTTGAATTAAGAAGCTTGTTCATATTTGCTTGTTTTTTAATTAAATGTGAAAGCTTTGTTCAATATTCCAGGGGCATACTCGAGGCAAATGAATGAATTAAGATCGGGAGGGGCACCCAACCTGTGGCACGCCAAACACTGGTGTCATTATCAAACCCCCGGGTAGAAGTGCACCGACCTGGCTCTTTTTGTTTTAAGTGGATCTAGATCGCTTCAAGGGATGAAGTGCATGTGGGAAGCGCGCGAACCCCTCGTGGTAGTGTCAGACTCCCGAGGCCGAAGCGTAACTACCACATGACTTACATTTTCGAGCAACACCTCGAGATGGCGACCGCGGGGAGGGAGTTCCCCCGTGAAGCAATCTGCCTAACCGAGTCGGCAGCAACACCTCAGGATGGCGACCGCGGGGATGGAGTTCCACCGTGAAGAAAACTGCCTAACCGAGCCAGCAGCAACACCCCGGGATGGCGACTGCGGGGAGGGAGTTCCCCCGTGAAGTAATCTGCCTAACCGGTTTAGGGGAGGCGACTGTGGGGAGTGTATTCTCGTAGGTTTAGCTTGACGCTTGGATCAGGAGAAGAATGGCACGGGGAGGTCTTTGCCCCCATGGCGTATGTAGGCTCCTGAGCCGCCCAACATGAGGAGGTCTTTTCCCTTAGGGTCTCGGCCGCTCACTGATCCATATCTCAGCTTGCCGGGACACTGAATTGTAAGGCTCAGAATTATGTTTTGGAGGCACCAGGTGGGACGCCATCTCGGGGCCTCCGTGTTGTTATTTATACTTTGTTTTTATGGAGTATGTGCTAAGTCACCTCCATGATTTTTCGTCTTATTTTACTCTTATTTTAATTTTTTCCGATTCATGGAAAGAGGACGCTCGTGCCATTTTTCGACTATTTATTCGGCTCGGGGCTGGATTCGTTCCGCCGAGGCCCTTATGGTTTACTCGGCTCGAGGCTTGGATTCGTTCCGCCGAGGCCTCAGTATACCATCGGCTCGGGGCTAGATTCGTTCCGTCGAGGCCGCATTGTTATTCTACTGGGGGCTGGATTCGTTCCGCCGAGGCCGCACGGTTATTCAGCTCGGGGCTGGATTCGTTTCGCCGAGGTCGCATGGTTATTCAGCTCGGGGTCGGGTTACGTCCCACCGAGTCAGTCTTTTGGTTTGTGGACGTAACATTCCCCCAGAGCCAAGTATTTCTCTCAGCTCGGGGTCGGGTTACGTCCCACCGAGTAAGCCTTTTGGTCTGGGGACATAACATTCCCGTAGAGCCAAGTATTTAGCTCGGCTCGGGGTCAGGTTACGTCCCATCGAGTCAGCCTTTTGGTCTGGGGACGTAACATTCCCCCTATAGCCAATTCTTTCTCTCAGCTCGGGGTCGGGTTACGTCCCACCAAGTCAGCCTTTTGGTCTAGGAACGTAACATTCCCCCAGAGCCAAGTGTTTCTCTCAGCTCGGGGTCGGGTTACGTCCCACCGAGTCAGCCTTTTGGTCTGGGGAGGTAACATTCCCCCAAAGCCAAGTGTTTCTCTCAGCTCGGGGTCGGGTTATGTCCCACCGAGTCTACCTTTTGGTCTGGGGACGTAACATTCCCCCAGAGCCAAGTGTTTCTCCCAGCTCGGGGTTGGGTCACGTCCCACCGATTCAGTCTCTTCGGTCGGCCAGACCTCGAGTGGTCACTTGCAAGAACACACTCGGAGTAAATTATGTAAGGCAATAAGTATGATAGAGACATGCATTGACAAAAAATACATGATTTGTAAAGAAGTTATTACAAAAAGTTGTGTTTTGTTCAAAGTTTACATGGGTCCACGTGCGGGTTACCCCTCACTCATCGGCCCGCGCAAGGGCAATTGACTCTTCTTCAATATGCTCGGGTGGCAGGTGACTAGGCTCGGCCTCAGGAGGAGGGGCAGTGGCTTCCATATGAACGGCTTGAGAGACCTCGGCAATTATAGCTGCAGGAGGAGGACCCTCTGGTCGGTTTTCTTTAGGAGCTGGAGACGCCGGGACGACTGAAATGGGATCGGGATCCAATACTTCTTCAGGAGAAGGAGGCAACCATTTTTGAAATTCTTCTTGAGAGATCTCTCATTGCAATATCGGATGGCCAAATGGATGGGCCCCATGTTCAAATTGGACAGCACCATCGGGATAATTTCAGGGCAGTCCCCGACCCCCTCGAGTCTGATTGCCTCCTGCTCGGTCTCCAACTCAGCTTCTTTCTTTTTAAGTTCCTCGCAAACCCGGGCCATCTCCTCGTCATTGGCCCTCAGCTTGGATTCAAGACTGCACACTTTCACTCTCAGGACCCTGTTGTCGGCCTGGGCAGTCTCCAAGTCCTTCTTGGCAACTTTGACATTTTTCCTTTCCAGCGAGGCGGTGGATCTGAGAGACTTGTTTGTTGAGCGAGCCTCGACTGCGGCCAGCTCCAAGCTCTTTATCTCCTCGTCTTTTTTAGCCAGCTCGGCCTCCATTTCAGTAATCTTGGTTTGGAGCCTCTGGGCTTTACCTCATTCAGATAGAAGGCTCAGAAGAAGATCTTTGTTCTTGGCCACCAGATAGTTTGCCTGCCGAGATGAAGTAGAAAATCAAAATTCAGTCTAAGTCAAAAATTCATAACGCAAATGAAAAAGATCGTTACCTTGGCCATTTGGGAGCCTAGCATGGAGACCACATCCTCGGGGGAGATATCTTTGTATTTCGGAATCTTTGTCGGATGGACTGCCTCGGCCAGTTCGTTGAATGCCGGCACTAAATGAGAGGTGGCCTCTCTTATGTCCTGGCTGAGGTCCTCGGCACCGAGTATCACGGCGCCCTTCCACTTTTTGGAGGAGCCCTCCGGCATTTTCTTCTCTTTCCGAGCAGCCTGCTTTCTGCTCAGGACTTGTTCCTCCTCGATCTCCCGAGGAAGCTCGGCTTCCCCTGCCCCAATCAAACGTCTCCTTTTTCTTGTAGGCTTTAGGGGCTGGCAAGTCGGGCGGTAGATGGTGGTGATGCCCTAGAAGGAGGAGCCGAACTCTGGATGGTCGGCGGAGCCGCTTCTTCAATCACATTTTTGGTCTTAGAGCTTGTTGGCCATTTCCGAGAAGGCCCGGCCAACTGTTCAAGGTATTTTGGGCGTTTCGACATTCCTGCAAAAGCAAAGGCAAGAACGTGGTCAGTCTGGAATCTGAAAAGTTTGAAGTCATTATTATGCCTAGCAAACAAGGGGTTAGTTGGGAGGTTAGTAAGAATCTACCTATCCGCCTCGAGACTTTCGGGGGAACAGTTCGAATGAGGCCCGACTCAACAAAGGCCGCATTATTAACCAATTCTTTCCAGTGGTCGGCATATCGTCGAGCGTGCTGTATCAGCATCCGGTCTCGGTGAGAGACCTTGGGAGCATCCCTCCAACAGGTTGGGAAGGGTCAAAAAGTTAGAATTCTATCGTAAAAAGAAAAAACAGAATTACTAAGAGTTAGATTCCTAACCTCCTGCTCTGAAGATATCTAGGAATGAGGTCTCCTCTTCATGTGTTATCAAGGCCCGTCCCCAGTCTCCCGTGGCCCAGAACCATGAATCCTTGAAGTTTTTGTTAGAGTCGGGGAGCTTGCAGATAATGTTTGATGATTCGGCATAGGCAGAGAGATAATACCAACCGTGATGTGTTTTAGGGTTTGCCTTCAATCTGTACAACCTTTTCACTTCTTCAAGGGTCGGCTCACCAAGGCCTGCCCTGTGCCAAATCACATACAGCCCGGCCAAAATCCTCTAACTGTTCAGGCTTAGTTGGATGGGGACGATCTCCATTTCGGCTAGCATCCAGGTGAAATAGCGTTGTATGGGTAGACGAAGTCCACATTCGAAAAAGGCTGGAAGAAGGGCAACTGAGCCCTCATCAGGTTGGCTGGCACGATTATATGGGCGAGGAACTTCAATGATAGTGTCTATTGGGATGTCATAGCGTTGTCGAAGGAGGTCCAGATCATCATCAGTTATCTTGGAAGGCCGATTCATATCCAGAGCCTAGTGGTCGAGTTCGCCGGGCTCCGGATCCTTCCAGGGAATTCTATGGTGGTAGGTGTCTTGTTCAATTTTGGAAGGGGTATGGGTGGTGTCAGGATCCTCTATATTAGGTACTTCCGAGCTTGAGGAACGCTCTTCGGCACGAGAAGTTTGAGGTTTTGAAGGCTTTGCCGAGGAGGTTTCGCTGTCAGACATTCCTAATCGTCGAAGTGGGTGAAAAGGTTAGTCAATGACTACTTTAATGTACCGAGGACTTAAATAGCTACCCTAAAATTCCAACAACTAAGCCTATGGTCTCTATACGCCTTATCAATGTCCACAAACAAATAAATATCTTCCTAAACTGCATCAAGCCAAACACAAGTCCAAAAATAACTCGAAGCTACCCTAACCTATTACTAATCATTCTACCAAACACATATACACTACAAAAATTCAAAAACAGAGACATGTTTCACCACATGCAGCAAAAAACACAAAACAAACAAGAGAGAGAATAAGAAGAGAAAACAGCAGGATTCACAACTCATGAAAAGCAAAGCAATAAGGTCGTTCAGAAGACTTACTTGGTTCTTTTGGAAGGATTGAAGATTTCTCGGTGCGGTCTGGTCGTTCTTTGAGTTCACTGGTCACAGTTGGGAGAGAGGAGTTCTCGCGGTTGGGAAAGTTCAAAGTGTTCGTGAAAGAAAGAAACAGTGTTTACTCCGTTTTCTTATAATCTGCTCGGTGCGTTTGTGGCCGTTGGATTGAACGAGAGCGTCAGATGTATGCCACGTGTCACTTTTTAAAGTGATCTTTCAGAGTTTGATGGACGGCTGAGATTGGGCGTCCTTTGAGTTGGCAATGGCGGTCAGATTGCTTGCTTTTTGGAGGGAGGACGACGGATGATTGACAAGTGGCAGGCTCCCGTTAAACCCTAGAAGTGATCTGATGGGCATTTAAGATGATGTGACGGTTGCGCGTCTCGAGGGGCGATTTACAGAAGGGCAATAAAGGGATTTCGCTTCGGCTGGAAGGAAGTCAGGCCGAACACCTGAGTCAGACCGAGGACGAGATAAGTGTAGGCCGATGAATTTTCTCCTTCAAAGATCGGCCACCAGTTTATCAGCAGTACCACTCTTTTTATATATAGTTCCCGGCACCAACTCGTACACTTGTTGGAACCGAGAACTAGGGGACAAATGTTAGAGGTATTTTCAAGCACCAAGGCATTTGAACAATACGACAATGGTAGAAAGGGTAACTCCCTTTCTGACCAAGAGCCTTAATGCCAACCCGTTCAGAAGGGTGTTGTCGACCATATAACATGACATGTTCCGACAGAGAAGGCCAAGCACTCGTTGACAAGTGGCTGACCACTTCAGCACGGCTGGTCGGATATTATCAGATCAGTAGCAGTTTTTCTCAGAACAAATGGCCATTGTGACCGACCTCATGAAGACCAAGCAAATGGCAAGATATTTTCCACTGCCTCATCCTTACTGGATAAGGTGATGAGACATTATCCTTACGGGATAAGATGATGAGACATGGTGATGATGGAAACAATATAAGGAAGCCCATTAATGAATTCACATGGGTGATGTCATTAAGAAGGGGATAAAACCGCCTCTTTGCTAGTATAAATAGGAGGGGAAACACATTTGTAAGGGTTGATTGATCAGTAAGTCTGATTACTAAAAAGCTAAAGAGAACTATTCTGTAAACACAAACAGCTCGGTTTCCACACTGACCGATCATAAAACAGGTCGGCCGAGCACATTTCGGTAATAAAACATCCATCCATTTTGTGCCCGTGGACGTAGGTTGGATTCAATCCGCCGAACCACGTTAATATTTTGCGTTGATTTGCGTGTTTATTCCCTTTTATCAAAGTTTGCTTTTGGTTTCCCATAACCAAACAAATTCATTGTTGAAGGAAGACCATCTCGAGAGCGGTATTCCCTTATTGCCCCTGAGACAAAAATTAGCCGTCAACAGTAATATTTTTAATTTCTCTCCAAATAATTTAGTTTATTGTTGACTATCTTAACAGTCACATAGAGATAAAATTAAATGATTTAATATTAATTTTCTAATCACTAATTTATTTTCAGAAGAGATGATAATATTTACTTACTATTTCTGTAATTAAATGTGCTAAAACTAGAGTAATTTATTAATAGTTGACCTTTCAATAATGAAGGATCGACATAATAGCTAAGTACGTCCCTTTTCTAATATTGCCTCAATCATATAAGAATTAATCAAATACAGTGATTTAAAGCCAGCATCTAAAAAGCTTTCACCTTTTGTCAAATCACCAATGACATTATTGTTCAAGTTTTCTTGTTTCTTTTCTTTCTTTTTCTTATTTTTTATTTTTTTTATATAAGTTTTTACTTGTTCGGCATAAAAGATCCAGAGTTCAAGATCCTTTTGCATGATTGCGATTGCGATTGCAAAGCATATCTCGAATACTTTTGTATTCACTATTCATCATAACACGAAACACATAAAAATAAAAAATAAAAAATAAAATAAAAAGAGAAGTAAATCCCTACGTGCAGCCATGGAAACATAAATTACAAAATTTTTGAATGCCAGCACGAAAAGTTAGGTGCGCTAAATTTGAAGACTTTGTGACAAGTGCAATTTTGTATTTGAACGATACCCCATTCAAGTGGCTACCGTACTGCCATCTCAAGAACACTTCTATCTGCACGTGGCATAAAACGAGTCTACAAACCTTTATAGCTAAACTTGACTCCCAACTATTTTAATTATAATTTATTTTCATTTTTTGGTCTTGAAAATGAAACTAAAGCTTGATTTTGCTTTCCACTTTTTCATTTGTCATAGAACTTAAGAATTACAGCAGTTGTCAAAAACCCGCTCTTCCATTAACACCACATGTCACATAATCTCAGTGAGCATAACATCTCTACGTGCCCCTTTTACCTACCAAACAATTAAAATAATCCAAATTATTTTTAATAGCAAGATTATCACTTACATCTGTCTCACTTATATATCTCTCTCTTTACCGAAATTCTCCACGTTCACAAAATTATAAAACATAAATAATCCCAACAATAGAGTAAAGAACAATCTAGTTTATGAAACCTCTCGAATTTGGACAACCCGATCATCATCCTAGATATTAATAAAGTAATATTCTTTTGATTAGAGTCTATCTATATACTATTTGTTATTCAAGTATATTAACCTAGTAATAAACTCGTAATATAGTATATATACAACCAGTGGCGTATCCAGAAATTTCAATCAGTTGGGGCAAAATTTTTTTCTTACCAAAATAATATATAATGAATTCATACATATTTTTTGAAATTACAAGATGATTCCTATACTTTTGAAAATTATCAAATATCCCTTAGTTTCTAAACTTATATATTAACCCAAAATTTTCAGAATTATATTTTTATCCATAATTTATAAAAATAAAAATTTACCCTAAAAATTTAAGTAAGAAATTATTTTTAAAATTATGTATTTTAAGTTTATGTAGTATATTATATACTAAATTTTCGCTAATTTATTATAGATTTAATCACTTTTTTAATTAAATTATTAAAAGCCTAATGTTAAAACGCAACATTTGTGCTTTGAACAGCTATAAATAAAAAATAAATATACAAAAAAATATATACAAAATAATTATATTTATATTAATATATGAATATTTTATACATAACAACTATACACGACGTGTTTTAGTAAAAGAATCACTACAAATATATCAATAAATTAGAAGATCAATAACCAAACTTAAGTATAAACATATGTATTTTTATTTTTATTTTTATTTAAATGTAATGGAATCTCTATTCTTTTGCAAATGGAAAAACTCATAAATGAGTGGATTTAAAATGAAAAATAGTCAATTATCTATACACATATAAATTAAATATAACTATTTTAAATATGCTTAAGAAATAAGATTGATACAAAGGTGTATTAAAATTTTTTAATTAATTTGGGCTTGGGCCTACATATTATATTAAAAAATACAACTCAAAAAATTTAAAAATAATGTATTTATATGTGTTGTTTAATTATTTATATTTTCTAATATAAATATATATATATATATATATATATATATATATATATATAATTAAAAAAAAAACTATTGGGGGCCACTGTATACAATGTACCCAAAAAAAATATTATGTTCTTAAAATTTGATATGATATGTTTAAGGTTATAATTTAATGTGAAAATAATTTGAAATTATAGATTACAATATTTTAGCATTTTCTTATGCGAAAATGAAAAATGAAATCCAAAGACTAAAGTCTATGAATTGAATTGAAACTTGTAAGCTAAGATAGATGTTCTTGAGTGAAAGAAACCCTAAAAGAAAAAATGAAACGTTAATGCTAACGTAACAAATTGTGCTACCGTTACACAACTTTCTCTCTCTTTTCCTTATCACCCCCCAGCATTCTTTTGACAAAATTCCGGCCTAACTTAAGGACACGTGTACAAGTATCAACACGTGTCCGGCACCCCGAGCCGACGTGGCTTACCCCACTCGTGAAAAACGATAAACATGTCTCTTTATTACTATATACTTTCTAGAAGATTCGTCAAAGAAAGGACACGTGTCCACTCTACCAGTGGTCACACACTTTTGTTTTTCGTGATGGTGCATGCACCCAAGAGAATTCTCGCTCTCTCTTGGATGTACTCCCAGATAAGGTCGGCTGCTTGATGGGGATACGTGTCCAATTATGAACGGTGATAAACTGGAGTGGGACCCACAAACCCAACAGTATGACAAGGACGACCGTACTTATCTAATACATTTCTATATATAAATAACCCTATATCTCTGACTGTTAAAAAAAAAAAATTCATATATTTTTCAATTTAATATTTCTCTCTGGCTCCCTTAGCTTCAGCTCCTTTTCATCTTTCATTACCAATACATTGTTAGCTGGAAAATGGGCGTACCCGAGACAAACCCGCTTTCACAACTGAATTTGCCTCCAGGTTTTCGGTTTTACCCCACTGATGAGGAACTTCTAGTTCAATACCTCTGTCGCAAAGTTGCTGGTCATCATTTTTCCCTGCCAATTATCGGTGAAATTGATTTGTACAAGTTCGACCCATGGGTGCTTCCAAGTGAGCAATCTAATTCAATAACCTTTTGTTTAGTTTTTTTTCCCCCTTCTAAATTTGTATGAAGAAAATTTATGAACTAATAGTGATGGGGTTGTATTTTTGTCGTTTGCAGATAAGGCGATATTTGGAGAAAAAGAATGGTACTTTTTCAGCCCAAGAGACAGAAAATATCCAAACGGGTCAAGACCCAATAGAGTTGCCGGGTCCGGATACTGGAAAGCAACAGGAACTGATAAGGTTATCACAACTGAAGGTCGTAAAGTTGGTATAAAAAAAGCTCTTGTTTTTTACGTTGGCAAAGCTCCAAAAGGCACCAAAACCAATTGGATCATGCACGAATATCGCCTCTTTGAACCTTCTCGTAAAAATGGCAGCTCCAAGGTAAAAATATAAAATTACCCTAATGCCCTTCTCTTCAATGTCAGCTGAAACAACTCCTCTTAACAAATTTTTTTTTTTTTTAATTGGGTTTTTGCAGTTAGATGAGTGGGTGCTTTGCAGAATTTATAAGAAGAATTCAGGGTCACAAAAGTCAATGTCAACGACAAGTGCTTCGAGCAAAGAACACAGTAATGGTTCTTGTTCATCCTCATCTTCTCATCTTGATGACGTGCTCGAGTCTTTACCAGAAATTGATGATCAATTTTTCGCTTTGCCACGCATGAACTCACTCAAGACTTTACAACTACACGATAAGATTAATAATTTGCATCATCTGGGTTCGGGTAATTTTGATTGGGCGAGTCTCGCGGGTCTTAACTCGGTGCCCCAGCTCGTCTCCAGCGGACAGACGACTCAAGCGGTGGCCGGTTATGCAAATCTTTCTGACATTTATGTCCCTTCAATGTCCCAAACGGGCCATGTGGATTCCGGGAGGGTTGTTCATTCGATGGAAGAGGAGGTTCAAAGTGGATTTAAAAATCAACTAGTTGATAACTCGGGGTTCTTTCAGCCGAACTCGACCGTGTTGACTCAACCCAACTTGTTCAACCCAGTTGATCCGTATGGATACAGATACCCGACCCAGGGTAGCGGGTTTAAGTAAAAGCGGACATATGATGCATAAATAAATATGATTGAAAAAAGGGATAAGTGAAAGACGAATTGTGATTTGTGAGAGACTTAAGGAGGGTTTTGAAAAAATTAGAGAAGTTAGGAGGCAGTTGTGTAAATATTGGAATTCTTTGGGCTAATTTTTGGCTTTAGATTCCAAAAGAGGAAAGTTAAGGGGATTTTGTAGAACCGAATGAGCTAAATGGGACTGTTCTTTTTTGCTGGCTTAGGAGGAAAAAAAAAAAAGTAAGAAAAAACATACAGTAGCACAAATCATTTCTACAATTTGATCTCACATTTTCAATTAGCTAGGATGTAATATCAAGTAAATGTTGTGGGATTTCCACACATTTCATATTTATCGACAGTCTCAATTATTGTTTTAAAGTTTTAGTTTTTTTTTTCCATGTGTAAAATGCAATGCATATATATTTTTTTTTATTTTCTTTTTGTTCACAATTATTGATGTGTAAGGTTGAACATTTGTTAATCACGGATGGTGTTGATATTTTTATTTAAAGAGAGAATCAGGCCCAAAAATCTTTCCATTATGTTTCAATTGATCAACAAAAAAGAAATAATTAATCTAAAGTTACGTTACAGGAGATAAACCTCACCCTTCCTTTAAAATTAATATGATGTTAAGATAAAATTGTGTGTTGGTATATTGAAAAGACACTTTCTAGTGGTGGAAAATATTAATTAAGTAATAATACTATATTATTATCTATATTGAATGAATGATACGCCAACATTTACTCAATAATTTATTGAGATATTAAAATTTAAAAAAAAAAAAGAAAGAAAAGAAAAGGAAAGACAATTAAAAGGTGGTTTAAGGAGGAAGTTTATGCTTTATCTGAATAAAAGTTGTCAGAGATTTTCTATCGCAAGAAGACTGTTTGAAGTTTAAAATATAATGTAAGATGGTTTAGACTAAAATATAATGAAAAAATAATCCACGTGTAACTTAAATAAGCTGATTTTTTTAGAGGGTCCCAAACTAACATCAATACATTCCTCGGTTGTAAGCTAGAGCTAACATATGGGGGCTATAATAAAACAAAAATTAGGAGGGATAAAGCATGAGATTTGAGAATTGAGAATGGGAGTTGCCTTTACAATTTTACCCATAATATATTAATTAATAAATTATTAAAGTAATAATTTATTTAAAAATATTAAATAAAATTTATTAATAATAAGTGATAAATTAATATTTTTAATTTAATACATTAATAATTTAATAAATTAATAATAATTAATAAATAATATGTAATAAATTAATATATAATTTTAACTAATGACATTTGTATAACTTGTTAACAATTGATTACTAGACAAAGTAAATTCATCAGTGACAATACTACTTTATTCTGATTATGATTCATACAATAGAATAAAGCGATACCGATTTTATATCGTGTTCTTAAAAAATCGTATTCAATACATAAAATTTCTATAAGAAATAGTGGTTTGGGAAAGATCTTGATGTATTTTATTTTTCACAGAAATGATGCTTTTAAATTTCAAATTCGTGACCAAACGGATAATATATTAACTCTATAGGTACAAATAACAATCAAGACATCCATCCTGAATTGATCTCTTCCTGACCCCTCCCGATTGTAATTTGAATGAAAAAATTATCTTGAGATTTGAACCAAGTGATTAAGGATCTCAATCCCCCAATAGAATTTAGGATTTTTAAGGTAAAATTCACCTATATATATATATATATATATATATATATATATATATATATATATATATATTTTTTTTTAATTATGAATAAAAATTTCGATTGGAAATCATGATGGTTTGTCCTCTTGAATAAAAAAGGGACATAGATTTAGATTCCTAAATATTTGTTATTAAATTTATGATCATTTTTTACCTAATTTAAAAACTAATCGAAATTTATTTATTTTTGTCTCGAATTAAAATCAAAATGGGACGGAATGTGATAGAATCTGGATGAATGTCCAGATTGCCTTACCTCCACTATAGGTAAACCCGGCCATAGTTCCGGTTCGGAACAAAAATCGAACCGGAAGGAATCAGACGATTTCGATTTCGTAACCAGAACCGGTTCTTTCCGGTGGAACCCTAACCATTGGCGACTCCATGCCAAATAAATTTATATATATATATATATTAAAAATGTCTAAATTACCATCAATAACAATGATAAAACGACTACTTTTAGGGACAATTTAGGCATTAAAAATTAACTAAATAATCAATAAATAGTAAGGATGGAAAAAAAGCCTTGGCCCGGCCCGGGATTAAAAAATTTCGGGCCCGAGCCGAGCTCAACACAATAAGCCCGGGCCCAGACTTAAAAAATATATTATATATATATATTTTATTATTATTAAAAAAATTGGGCCGAATAAAGCCCGGCCCGGTAGACGCTTGAGTCGGGCTTTTCTCGGGCCCGGGTCAAAATATTCCTTGTTGAGCTCGTACCGGGCTTATCAAAGCTCGGGCCCGGCCCGGCCCATTGTCACACTTAATAAATGGTGGTCATAATTCATTTGTCTACACGACAATAATTCTCTCATTCTCAATTCTCTCAATTTTCTTAATTCTCTCATTCCAATTCTTTCATTTGCAATTCTTCAATTAATTTAATTTTACAATTCTTCAATATTAAAAAAAAAAAAATTGGCAAGCTCATATGAGAACACCATGTCCAATGTACAACCCAAGAGAGCGGCCAAAGTGTTAGTACACGAAGAAGAGAAGATAAGTCTTGATCTTATGATATTTTCAAAATTCATTTTCATTTAGTCGAGATTGAAAATGAAGGTTCAAGATTAATATGCAACTATTGTGATGTATCTTACAAATTTACTGGTGGCTATAACAATATGAACAAGCACATAATATTTATAGAATGATTAAGTTAATGTTTGATAAATATGATTTATTAGATAAAATTTTAATAATTGGTTTTGACATGCCTCTGCAAATACT